>VDFB02143942.1:0-27877 GCA_007258455.2 Sequoia sempervirens
GTTTGGATGCAACAATTTTGATTCTATGTGGATCAGTCTCTTCAATCTCTTCCATGTCAAATAATTTTTCTATTTCTTGGATCCAATCTAAGAACACTTCTGGATTTAACTCACCTTTAAAATTAGGGACTTCAACCTTAACTTTAGTCCCCTGTTTAGTAAGAGCTTCAATAAGTCTTTCAATGGGTCAATGGCTCCCCCTTGACCTCCTTGGTCTTTTGGTTCTTCCTCAGAATCTTCATGCAATAATCTAGCCTCAAGGGCCTGCAACCTACTAAGTACTTTAACATTGTTTCTCCCTCTAGCATTTCTTCGACCTCTTCTACCCTAGGTTCCCCTTTGGGCCATGAAACATGCTTTGATACCAAAATGATGCAACTCAAAACAATCGACAGAAGCACAAATCTGCAGAAAATAAATAACAAGATTTCAACCAATAAAACAATAATAGATTTGGATAAATAGTCTTTTCATTTAATAGTTCAAGATTCGATACAACCATTACATCTCTGAAAACCCCTCCATATTCTCCAGTAAAATCAACTCTCATGTTCCTCCCACCTAGACCCTCTCTATTTTCCTCCCCCAAAACTCAGCCTCTCCCCCCACTTAAACAAAAAATAACTCCACTAAAAAATGAATCCCCAATCAACACGCAACTGCCCTAACCACAAAATACTCACAACCCCAAAAATAGGACAAAGCCCAAAACTGCCACAACAAAAGGGAAACAACAAAAGAGAACCAAAAATAGCAAATTCCCTTAATTCCACGATTAGAATGCGGGCAGGAGAAATTAAGGGAGATGCTTTGCATCACTAATTGTGTGTATATGTGTGTTTGTCGTTTTTGTGTGTCTATATATATATAGAAGCGACCATGATATAGCTACATTAAAGCTTCATTAAACGGGCATATCATTACTTGTAAACTGAAGCTATTTACACAAAAAAAAGATTGCAAGTAAATATGAAAAAAATCTTGCAATGTGTAGGTATTGCTTGTGTGAGGTTGGAACACAACCTCACTTGCATAACCATAAGATAAATGTTTTCCTTTTGTCAAATGTGGTGTTGAAAAACATAGAAAGTTTAAGAAATGCATCACCAGTACTCGCCCATGGCCTCACCACCATCGACATCCATTCAAACCAGGACTGGTTGTGAATGCAATTGCTCAAAGTGCAAATTGCTTTCATGAATGGAGTTTTTGTGAAGCTAAAGCAAGACTAAGCGATAGGCATTAAGTTCGGCGATGGTGGAATGTTGGGTAGTTAATGCGTATACACTGGGAGTAAAGAGACCCTGTACTGGCATGGTGCCAACCCACAAAGGGTATTACATATGTCCAAAATCGATTGATGACAGATTTTGACTCTTTTTTGGCAATTTTGGAAAACGCTCTGAAAACATTGATAAATAAATGTGCGCAAATTTTGTTTTTGCCGACTCGGATGCTGTTGACGTGAACCCCTTGCTCAACATCGCCCTACCCACCATCGGTCCCTCTCGGTCCCTCTTCCTTAGTTGCGTTTTTATTTTTGGAGGAACATGAAATATAATAATTTCGTAAATAATATTAAATCTTCCAGAAAAAAATTATATTTAAGAACCAAAATCACTATATACGGCCATAGCTCCATCAGTGTAAGCCCCGATGTGCATACTTTTACACTGTTTTCTGGAAAGCTCTGTTCAGCTTCGTACTCTTTTTGGAACCCCAAATTGAATTTAGAGTTGAATATGTTGAGCCCCATTTATAAAAGATTTATGCAGAGTACAGAATGTCTGAAGAGACCCATCAAAGTGGAGTACAAGGCATATACCTACCTTTCTTTTTGGACGGCCTTTTCGAGTTATTCTATTCTTCAATGAAAATGGGGTAAAGGACAAGGATACAGTTTTGGATAATAAATAAGTATACTATTTGGGATTATAACTAAGGGCCGTCACACCTGACTGAACAAGAGTGCATTGTTTTTTTTCAGTTTTAATATATCCATGCATGCTATTACCTAATAATCGATATTACCCATTCATTTTAAGGCCAATTGGGAATAATATGATAAAAAACTGGCGCCACAACATTAAAGAATACTCTAACTGATAATATTTTATATTTCAGAAGTAATACTTTTGGGTGGTGGGTCAGTTTATCCCTTTTTGTTTTACCAGTGTTGCAACCATTTTAGTAGTTGAGGTCAAGAATCTTTTTTCCGGCTGAAGAATTGGGAGCAAGTTGTGGATACAGTGCGAGGAGAATGAATTTTTAATATAAGTTCGAATAATTGCATATGACTATAGTCCTCTATATAGCCTCGTGCACAATTCGTGAAAGCATGGCAGAGTGTGTCGTTCCAAGCATATAGCCTCATTGTCAGTTTTTTAATGTTTTTACCCAGTTTGGTTATTCTCTGCAGGGTTGCAGGGAAGTGAAACATTTGGGTCTCTTAGAAGATATTATTCACCTTTTCAACACATACAGCCCAGAATTTGCAGGTGGGTATGCACCATTTTTCACTATTGATAGGATAGATTTTGATGCTAGAGTTGTGCAGTGTTAACATCAGGGCGCCCATTAAGAGTATTCCATTTTTGTTTTACAGAAGGATCTGGCTGCAATGCTGATTGAATTCTCTTCCGTATGTGTGTGGCTCCCTTACCACTTCTAATTGTAGAGGACCAATTTTCTGTCACTGGGAAGAATATCAACTTACACAACAGGGGTTCCCCTTGTCTGCAAGATACAATTTGCTGCTTAAGGAAAAGTTTGATTGATTTTTTCTCTAATATCCGTGAATATTGAAGACGTTTGGTTTTTGTTTCAGAGGATTTTACTCTAAAGTCAATTGGACTCTCATGTATGTGTGTCTTATTGCGTTGCTGTATAAAGTAGATAACTGTATTTGTGTCTTGGGAAGGTTAACAATTGACGGAACATTGGGTTTGATATTAACTACAAGACAATAGTTTTTTCTCTAGCACATCTTGTCCTCCTTGATATAGGGTATTTATGGTACGGTTTGTTTGGTCTTTAAAGTTAGTTGATTTCATATAGACCTATACCTGCCTGGATCTGGGAGGTAATTCAACCAAATCTGCCATTATAAGAATGCATGGGACTTCCTCTTCTCGCTTTGCATCAACAAATCAATGCTTTTTACTTCACTCTATGATTGACATGCCTCATCTGGTTGCAACTTCTCAACTGCAGCTCTTACGATTTAGTTCAAAGAAGCTAGGTGTTCCTAAGTAAGCGGTAGTCACAAAGCTTAGATTTCTCTGTGCAATGTGCATTGGTGCTGTGATAGAGTCGTAAAAATTTCTGATTTCCCAAGTTGTAAAAAAGGATCGCCTGAGTCCAGTTTTAACGTCAGGTTTCCTAAACATAAGCTCCTAAGTTGGCCAACCTTCAGTAGCTTTCTGAGGACACTTTCCCCGGGCAGGAAATGCTTCTCCTATGCTTCTCCTTTCTGGGGTAAACTTTCTTATGTTTGTGAATCGTTCCATATTATACCTCCGTGTGACCACGTCTTAAAATTGTGTAAAGTGGAAATCCACTAGGATTTTACGCTTCAGCCAACTAAACTGGTTTGATCCAGGATTCTTCACCTTTCACTATAATCCCTCTTTGACTGCAATCCCTCTTTAACTGCAGTCTTCTACAAGCCTGTCTCTTTTCTGAACTCAGCTCATTGCTTCAAATCAAGAGCTCTGTTTTTTCCTGCACATCTTTTGAGTTAATGTTTGTCCTAAATTCATAAATTCAAACCTTTCACGGGGAAGACTCTTCATAAGAAACTGTGTCAAATTAATGCTCCATATAATTTATGAATTACCAATTGACCTCTGAACCTTTGGTTCATTTAAATGATTCGAGCCACAATCTATTGTAGAATTACCCATGAAGGCTGCAGCTGTATAAATTTATTTGTATTAGGTAGAAAGTTTAAGAGGCAAGTTCTTGAATCCACCAACAAACCTACGGATTATGATCTCATATTTTTTTTAATTAAATCTAATAGAGTTTCTGCAGGAGTTCACAAAATACGTTTTTTAACAAATATTTTTGGTAAATTGCCAAGGTATTCAATCATTTTGGTTTTCTTTGTTCTTCAATGCTCTTACATGGTTTGAATAATCTGTTGCAGATACTATGCGTTTTCTTGTAGCAACTCTTGGGCTATTAGCAGTGGCAAAAGCTATTCTGAATGAGCTTTACAAATATCAATGCTGTAAGAGGTCCAGGCAACATGATAAGTTGATGCCATGGATAGAGCTGACAGAAGGTGGCCACGTCAAGAAGCTTGAGCAGTTCGGGGAATATGTAGGTTAGTTCATGCATCTTGGCTTTGCAAGTTTGTAATCTAGATTCTTCTGTAAAGTAGTTTTATGCTGTAACAGAAAACCAAATGCTATTTATTGTATTTATTACCGCAGTAGTGGTAGTGAGGGTTTGCCCATTTTGTTGTGGAATTTTTGTTTATGAGGGGGATGTGCTGCTGCTAATGTACAGTTTTTGGTATAGTTGTGTTTTATCCAGAATTTGAAGATATTTGCAGGACACTTTGGAACTTTCTACTGAGGGTTTTTCCCTCTGTAATGTGTTCTCTTTTCCCCAAGGATACAGATAATTTTCTGCCATGATTTTAGTTTTTATTTTGCGACGAATCTTCTATATCTGTTATGTCTATTTCTATCTAGTATTGAGTATAATTTGTAGGAATAACATTAAGCTAGTTTTTCATAGGGACAGGGAGCAACCCCTTATCATCTAAGTAAACATTCCACCATATAAATTCATATCCATCTATTTTACTTTCTATTGGTATAACTTAATATATCTTTTTATAAAATAGGAGGATTTGTCCTATAATTTGATTTCAAGATTCTTTGTCTTCAAACCAACCCGTCATCTCTTACTGAAATTGACAGGGACACAATATAATGTATTAATCTATGAAATTAATATAGGCTAGGTTGGGTTGGACCAAACCTGCCTTAGAATAACATTTGTTTTGTCCCAACCCACTAGTCTCAAAAAGCACTATTATCATCTTAAATAATTTGTCCATTGTTAATTAAGTGACTAATACTGTTTTATATGGCTTAAATTAAATTTACTGATCTTTAACTCAATATTTTGTAATGTTCAATAGACACAAATCTAGTGATTCACTAGAACTATTCTATATGGCACTTTTTGCTAACATTTACATCCTTTACTATCAATATTTAAATAGGAAAAAGACATTACCAAAAAGGAGTCCACCCCACCAAATACAATTTCTGTATTTTATAAAATCAAGAATTAAATTAGTAAGGACATCCATTCAATTATCATTTAATGTATATTAATACTGATTTTAATCATTTTCAATCTAGTGTTAAAAACATTCTGTCCAACAATATAATTACTGAGCTCTAATTTTATGATCAAGTAGCAATCTAATTAAATAAGATTATAAACAATTCCATTGGTTGGAGCTAAATGCTTAAACTAATAAACTATCTTACAAACTATGTCAAAGATCTAAGTATAGCAAGAGGTGATAACATATTCACGGGTGTCTCCAAGCTCAATGTTTCTAAAACCTTTGTGCCTAGTTTTTAAATAAATTTAGGAGCATTAGGTTGAAATCTAAATAAGAAAGGGATGCCCTACTTTGAAATAAGGTACAACATAAACTATTTTGAATGGAACCCCAACATTTGTAGGGATGACATGAAAAAGTGTAATGTCCTGTGCGTGAAGGGCTAAACCGTGGTGGATGTAACCTATTGTGTTGGTAGGCGTGTATTTGATAACTATATGATGGGGCTCCATGTCCACGTGTCCACTGTGCTCGTGGCTTCTATGCCATCACCTTCGAGGTTGGTGGGATGCAAACCTCACCCTTACACCTTGGGTAGCCGCCCTCACTACTAGGCCGGTCTTTTGGTGTAGTGGTTGGGCCTTTGTGGTATTAGAGTCGAGGTCTCGAGGTCTCGCCCTGCGGAGTGTGCTGGGCTGTAATGTCCTGTGCGTGAAGGGCTAAACCTTGGCGGATGTAACCTGTTGTGTTGGCAAGTGTGTACCTGATAACCAGATGATGGGATCCATGGCCACGTGTCCACTTTGCTCATGGCTTCTATGCCAACACCTCCGAGGTTGGTGGGACGCAAACCTCACCCTTAACACCCTGGGTAGCCACCATCACTACTAGGCCGGTCTTTTCGTGTAGTGATTGGGCCTTTGTGCTCACTGAAATATCCCAACTAATATTTGTGCAATTTTCTGAATTTTTTGTAATGCAAAATTAATGCCCTAATTTCTGATTTTTAACTTCTGCTTAAACCCTAGTGTGCTGATGTAATTTTCTGAGTTTTATAATGCATGAACAGTAGTACATAATGCAACCAAAAGATAGAAAAACTTGTAGTAAATAATAGTAGCATTAAATCACCAACATAGCATGATTAGATCCTTCAATATGAGCCAACAAATGTCTGATATAAACCTTCAATCTGCTGCTACAGAATATGAATGCAAATTACAAAGTAAAGTGGGCTTCAAACATGCGCCACAACATGAAGAAACCCCAATAATGCAGATACAACTAGCCCTAGCTGGGCGAAGCTGTTTCAGCTACAAATATGCAACTAAATGATGAAGAAACAACTGAAATAACCCTACCAAGGGTGCGTTGGCCTGCTGGATTGATGTTAGGGCTTTCCCACCCTAGAAGATCTGAATTAGAATCTCCAACTTGCACAACTCCCTCTTCAAATCAGAAATCTAAATGCTGATGCAAATTGACATGAAACTAGCAATGATCTCCATTGAAGCACATAGGAACCTCCGTCATGAAGTCCTCCTTGGAAGAAGCTAGGGTTTCATCCAACTTCCTCTTGATTCTCAAGGGTTTTCGTCCTTAGAGAATTCACCACTAAGTAGAGTAGAAAAACAGATATAAAATTGTGAATGATAATTAATGCCTCCAACTCACCTTGTATAAATACACATCTCTCCTTATGCCTCCCAATTAGGCTGACCTAGCTCTAGGCACCAATTAGCATTTAAAATTTATTTAAAATTTCATTTTTATATCTCTTTTTCTTGGGCACCAATTTCCAATTTAAATTTATTTTATTTTTTTGTTCTTTCCCCTCCTTATCCCTCCAAGGGCCCACCAAGCCCATATATATATAAAGAATATTTTGGCACATATTTAAATATTTTTCCCTCCTTTTTGGGCTCCCAAACCCAAAATAATAAAATATTATTTTTATCTGATTTTCGTAGAAGGGACATTACAATCCTCCCTTCCCAAAATTGCTTGTCCTCAAGCAATGACAACATACCACCACCTGGATCCCATATCATCATACTACCATATGTATCAAAAATGAGGAGATAGATGTACCTCAAGGATCTATCAACACCCACCAACTCTCCAACATCGAAAGATGCTTCATGGATGTGCAGGATGCCTCTCGTAGGGGCATAGAAGAACACATCAGCCCCTCCTATGTCGCTGGTAGCAATCAAATCAGCAACTTCCCAACAAAAAATCTACCCCAAGTAAGTACAAATGCTATCACCAATGTCATATGATGATAGAGTATCACCCATATGCCATCCATTAACAATGAAGAGGTGATCCAAACCTCTCCCAAACTCCCAAACAGTTGCTGTCCTCCAAGAGGCCTGTAGGATTTCCATGTGCAATAAGGTAGAACAACCATCCCCTAGCAAAGTATGGGGCAGATCCCCTTGAGCTAAGGCAAGAAAACCAAGATCTTCACACCTTCCTCCAATCCCCGTGGCATAATCCAGCTGGAACACAAGCATTAGTAACTCAAAACCAAACAGTATAGCAATACCTCCATACTTTGTGTGAAGATTCAACTTCATCTCCCAAGTATGCCCAACAAAGGCAAGTGCCTGGCGTGCATCACAAATCTCTGAACTAGGGTAGCCTCCAATGCTACCAAGTAACCAACATGATGATAGGTTTGCCCTTCGTTATTGACCAGCTTTACATCTTGAAGGAAGACCAACAAATCACCACAAACTGAATCACTTATGACCCTCTCTTCATGTGGAAGTTTGACACTAGTGGCTGATCCACTAAGTGTATGCTCAACTATTCTAACACCCTCTAGGGTTTGGGCCTTCAAGGGGCCCTCAAACAAAGGCAAGTCATGATGCAAATTAGGCATAAGAACAAATTTTTTTGAACCGTACCTTTCCTCTTGTCCACCCAAATCTGCATACTCTTCTTGCTTGTTTTCTTCAAGGGACCTTCCCTTTGCTTGCTCCATTGCGATGCCTTCCTTTCTTGGGAGAAATAGAGATCTAAGGTGCGACTCCCTTTGCCTTTTTGCTTGATCTAACTGATTGCAACGTTCCTTGACCTCTTGCATGTGCTGTTTTTCTTGGGCAGCCAACATAATGGCCTGCCTAGCTCTTTGCAACCACTCATTACACATATCTTGTGTCTTTCCCACATCCTTCATGGTATGATATGCAAAATCAGAACCTTTGTGGCTTGGATCCACTACACATTCCTCATTTTTGATACTCACATCTTGAGTGTTGACCTTAGGGAATCCCTTAATACCATTCCCTTCATGTGACATGGCTGCTATCCCATGGTTATGCACATAAATATGACTGTTGTTATGAAACAGAAAATCAGAATTTACATCATACCTATCTGCAGCATCCTCAAGGGTCTCAATCAAATCTTCATCCTTTGCTAGTTGTCCATTGCCAAGTGCTGATCCAAGAGGTGTATCTAGTTGAAAGTTGCGTCCCCTTCTAGTTATGATAAGGCTGTCCCAAACCTCCATTCTCTTGGTTATTATGCCCTTGGGTAGATCCCTTTTGATAGCTTTCAGCACTATTTGCTTTCCTTTTGATGTGAATTCTAACTCCATCCTTTGGAAGTCTTGAACATATCGGTCAAGTGATTGTAGCTATTGGACTCCTAACACAATCTTAGTTCCACCAATGCCGACTACATAGAATTCATCAACCATTGAATAGTCATCCAATTGAATGCTTAATTGGGGTATTTTCTTGGTGCAATTCATCTTGAACCCATCCGCCAACATGACACTGAATCCTGGAAATTCTTCTACTTGCAATCCTTTCTTAGCCACAAAACCTTCGTCAATGAAATTCTGTGCTGCACCACTATCTACTAAACATGAGATCCATTGCCCCCTCACAACTCCCCTCAAGCAAAAGGGATGATACTTAGGGATAGTTGAAAGAAAAGCAATAGTACCTTGTGCCTTAGTATCAAGCTCCAACCATGACGCATGATCCTCATCACTATCTGAACTAGAATTTTCAATTGCCTCATTCTCCACATCGGAAGTGACTTCTATGAGATGTAGTTTGCCTTTACCAAGGCATCTATGACCCTTTTCCCATGGTTCTTTGCAAGAGAAGCAAAGCTTTTTCCACCTCAATTCATTCCTTGACTCATTATCCATCCTAGGGGGCATGGACTTAAGCTGGTTAACACTTCTTTGAATTGATCTATCCTCTCTAAAATCTTTCTTTGGTGGCTGAAGTGGTGGAGGAGTAGTATCAAGATCAAGAGCAAGCTGAATAGCATCATCAAGAGTGTTAGGCCTATGTGCTTTCGCCAAACCCTTCAACTTATCATTCAACCCTTCCACAAATAGGATTGTCACCCTTTTCTCCGTCATATCAGGTACCATAACAGCAATCTGTTGGAACTCATTAATGTATGAGTCCACATGCCCCACTTGCCCCAATTGTGCCAAATCTCTATAGTAGACTTTCACCTCCTTCCTATCAAACCTTGCGATGAGCTTGTTAGTGGACTCCTCATAAGAACGGATCTTATGGCTTTAAGTCACAAGCCCATGATGCCACCAATCATAAACTACTCCTTCAAGGTGCATAGTTGCAAACTAAACTGCATCCTTTTTTGACATAGGTTTGAGCTTCAAAAATGTGTCTAACTTGTGAACCCATGCTCTAGCACTTGTCTTGCCATCAAAGTGTGGGAGAGTAACTTTATTTAATGCTTCCTTGTACTCCTTGTAATGTTTTTGAGGATGCCTTCCTTGCCTGTTTTTCTTCTTATTCCTTTGCTGGTCCATGTATTGATGTAGGTTGATGACAGCCCTAACCACCTCTGGAAGCTCCATATACTCATCATAAGCAAACATTCTGTCATCCTTAACATGGGTGTCTTCTTATTCCTTGGGTGTAGTCTCCACAAAAGTAGGCCGAAAGGGCCTATTCGATATAGTAGTAGTGGCTCTTCCGATGTAGATAGCTAGTCTACCCATGTTGTTGTTGTTAGCACTGCTGTTTGCTCTTGGGGTTTGCTGGTCAACCCCCAAATCTCTAAGTGTAGCCACTAATTGATCTTGGAAAGCTTGCAACATTTGTGTTTGCTGCTGGGCAAAAGCATGCAAGAAGTCTCCCCAAGGTTGATCATTCTGGCTTGAACTATTTGCATCCATTTCTCTTTGATGTCTTGTTCTTCTATGATAGTGAAACTGATAGAGTGATTGCATAAAAGGACCTAAAGCTGGCAGGATCCAAGCTCTGATACCACTGAAATATCCCAACCAATATTTGTGCAATTTTCTGAATTTTTTGTAATGTAAAATTGATGCCCTAATTTCTGATTTTTAATTTCTGCTTAAATCCTAGTGTGCTGATGTAATTTTCTGAGTTTTATAATGCATGAACAATAGTATATAATGCAACCAAAAGATAGAAAAACTTGTAGCAGATAACAGTAGCAGTAAATCACCAACATAGCATGATTAAATCCTTGAATATGAGCCAACAAATGTTTGATATAAACCTTCAGTCTGCTACTACAGAATATGAATGCAAATTGCAAAGTAAAGTGGGCTTCAAACATGCGCCACAACATGAAGAAACCCCAATAATGCAGATGCAACTAACCCTAGCTGGGTGAAGCTGCTCCAGCTACAAATATGCAACTAAATGATGAAGAAACAATTGAAATAACCCTACCAAGGGTGCGCTGGCCTGCTGGACTGATGTAGGGCTTTCCCACCCTAGAAGATTTGAATTAGAACCTCCAACTTGCACAACTCCCCCTTCAAATCAGAAATCTAAATGCTGATGTAAACTGACATGAAACTAGCAATGATCTCCATTGAAGCACATAGGAACCTCCGTCATGAAGTCCTCCTTGGAAGAAGCTAGGGTTTCATCCAACTTCCTCTTGATTCTCAAGGGTTTTTTGTCCTTAGAGAATTCACCACTAAGCAGAGCAAAAAAGCAGATATAAAATTGTGAATGATAATTAATGCCTCCAACTCACCTTGTATGAATGCACATCTCTCCTCATGCCTCCCAATTAGGCTGACCTAGCTCTAGGCGCCAATTAGTATTTAAAATTTATTTTAAATCTCATTTTTATCTCTTTTTCTTGGGCGCCAATTTCCAATTTAAATTTATTTTATTTTATTTTTCTTTCCCCTTCTCCTTATCCCTCCAAGGGCCGACCAAGCCCATATATATATAAAGAATATTTTGGCACAAATATTTAAATATTTTTCCCTCCTTTTTGGATGTCCAAACCCAAAATAATAAAAATTATTTCTATCTGATTTTCACAGAAAGGACATTACAAAAAGTATTTTCATAACTAACATTTGAAAAGTGATAACCTTAGTAACGATAATCAATCTATGAGCTACTACTATATATAGAAAGTGAAAATAATTCCTGATTAAGATATCATGTAATCCCTACCTTTCTATTTTACCAATTTATCCCCCTCTAAGACACTAGCTAATGCTTTTCACCTTGGATACATTCATTAATTAATCCTTTGAGAAAAAGGGAGGAGGAGGTGCATTTAAGTAAGAATTACCTTCACATCTAAACAAAAAAAATAAGGTGAAATGAAGGAGAGATTCATTTAAATTAAATATTTCATCAGTACTCACATGAAACAGAGTAGGGGACACATTTAAATTAAACATTAGATTAGTTTTCACTGACAAATAAGAAGCAGCCTTTGTTGAGCTGCTCTTAACCCTTTATATGTCCGAGCACATCAATGGATCTCTTCTTAAATCCGCAGCTTCAACAGCGAACTATCATCCTCTAAATACTCTAAATCAATGCAGAGCACCCATGTCAATTTTCTTTTCACACCTTTTTACCTCTAACCGGCAGTTTTAACTTTTTATTATAGTAGAGATAGGCCTTGTAATTAGAGTAGACTTTGCATTAGCAGTGAAGGCAGTAGCCATCACATTACTTCCTCAAGCACAATGGCCACTTTCTTCCTTGCAAATTTATAATGGAGTTCATATTTGTGGTCAAGCCAACCAAATACATATTTTCCAACTAGGACCGCCCCTTTCCAATCAACTGCCATTATACACTTGTTGTCCCCTTAGCTGTAATGCAGATTCTGGATTAACTATGGTGCCTCACCTCCTTTCTTGCGTGCCATTCCTATCAAATACAGGATGATCTTTTTCCTGACAGAATCCCATTCTCAATCAACTTTCATTAAATCATTTAACTGTCATCAATTTATTTGTTGCTTTCTGAGTTTGTATTCCTTAGAGGGTTTAGATTTCCAAACGTGTGGGTGCAGATTCATTCTAGAGAGCTTGGAGGGCATACATTCTCACATGTAGTATGTTTGGCCGGTGATGTGCTTGTTAGATATTTATTTGACAAAATGTTTCCATTTATAAAATAGCTATAGACTTTCGGGGATTTGTTAGGATGGACAGGGATAGTGAATTATGCGAGGATCAGCAAGATCATAGAAAATACTCCAACAATTTTGTCAAGAGTTTGGTCAAAGGTGACAGCTTAACTCCGTCTGAGAGCAGTGATATGAAGCATGATCGGGACAAGGGAAGAAGTTTCAGGTTTGTGGATGGTAGCAGTAGCAGTTATTTGATCATCTCCATGTTCAACATTTCACCTGGCTTTCCCTGCCCGACTAGATGGTGGAATTAGCACTGGACTCCTGATCTTGGAAGAGTATGGGTTGGAAGTTTTAGTAGGGGCTAAGATTGTGCTAAGAAACCCCAAGAGAATATTTTGAAGACAAGATGATTGGAAGGTCTGCACCCTTGTACTGGTGAATACATTTGAGATGAAGTTTACTAAATCAATTTCCTCTGAATTCGAAATACAATTTTTTTGAAAGATGAGATGTAACAGAAAACTAAATGTTGATTCTTTCCCTCTACACGTCAGTTTTTTCTTGCACTCAGATACTTTAGGAGGAAATATTTGTGGTGCCTATCAGGGCAGGTCCTCAAGTGGCTGCTTAGCTTATTTTGGTTAGCAGCTGCTGTTCAGCTTATTTTGGCTCGCAGCTTCTGCTCAACTTATTTAGGAATTATTTGTGGAGCTGGTAGTTTCATGACTATTTAATTTTTCTCTTTATTTTAAGCAGTCATCTTAAATTTATATTAATAATATTAATAACTATTTGTGCAGTTAAAAATTTGGAAAAAGAAATTGCTGCTCCATTAAAATTTCTATATTATCCTTTTCCCATGATTAAAAATTTGCATGGGAACACTTCAGCTGTTCAAATTTAAGCAGAAAACACACTTCAGCAGCTGTATGGAAATATGGGGTCATTTATTGTATGCATAACTGCTGTAATGGTAGTGGGGATTTGCCCATTTAGGTGTGGAATTTTTGTTTATTAGTGGGATGCGTTGCTGGTAATAGTAAAGTTTTTGGTAAAGAAGTATTTTTCCAGAATTTGAAGATATTTGCATGATACTTTGGAACTGTCAACAGTGAGTATTCTCCTCTGTAATTTCTCTTGTATTTTTTATTTTTAGTTTTTTCCTGAAGGATATACAGGATATACTGCCATGATTTTTTTACTTTATCTTGCTATGAATCTTCTATATCTGCTGTGTCTATTTCTGTATCTAGTGCTGAGTATAATTTGTAGGAACGGTACATATCTTGGAGATCAAACATGCAGCAACAGAGGTCTACGGGGATCAAGATTTTAACTGAGAAGCTGAATGAGCTGCAGGAGGGGCAGATCAAGTAGGATGTGGATGCTGCTGCTGGACCTAGCAGGAAGACAAGGACGAGCAAGAATAAGTTGTATGAAGCTGAAAGAAAATGATCTCATTGCGTTCACTAAGCCCCAGCAGGACTTTTATGTGCTTGAAGCAGCTGATACCCTGAAGCACCTGTTTTTCTCTATATCTGTTCTTTTTTTGGGTGTTTCCTTGTCTTTGCTGGGGTTCGCTTTGCAAACGTTTTGCTGTGTTCTGGCTGAATGTTTGCTGTTCTATATTTTAATGTACTAGGGTTTCGGGGCCCCTTCAAAACCTATTTTTCCTTTAATAAAAAAGAGAGGTCTGCATTAGAAAATCTGCATCATTTTATTTCACTGGTATCTTATTCATTTATTATAAAATTTTCTGCTGAAACATCTGAGTTTAAAATATTTGTATGCATCTGCTAGTTTCTTCAAAGTTTAAAGACATTAAATTGCATGAGTATTTCTGGATTTAGTGTAATAATTTTTTGTCATCAATGTTTCAAATCACAATCCATGATCCATCATCAGAATGTAGAGAGCAAAAGAAGTGAATGTGAGTGTTTCTTGTAATAATTTTTTTCATCAATGTTTCAGATCACAATCCATATCCATCATCAGAATGTAGAGAGCAAGAAAAGTGAATGTGAGTGTTTCTTGAAAGTTCATAGTTAACAAGAGGATTGTTTTTAAAGATTAGTGTTTCAGAATGCTTTCTTGTAGCCTGACTTCTGGGCCGTAGACTTGGCATTGAACACATTAAGCATAAATGATAACAATCTTACTTTAAACATCAAAATAGATTCTCAAATATATGTGTATGTTCACTGTTACGTTGTTGACTGAAAATTGATCTAAGAATCTCTTTTCTGGACTCAGCTGTTGCGGTAGAGATTCCATTGCAGTTCGCAAGCAAAATTTGGAGGCATAATAGCTCAGAAGATTGTTTACTTTTTGCCATGTCTGTGTAGAGGAATAGAGGGTAAAACTGACATCACTTGTACTTGTTGCAGTTCGGCAACTTGGTATTGTGACACCTGCTGGCAATACTGGCCTCTCCAAACTTGCTGAAGAGTACCTGAAGGGAGATAAGAGCAGTTCTGATAAAAGTCGAGAAAGAATCATTTCATATCTTTCTGTTATGTACCCTGAAGACGAAATTGAATCGCTCTATACACTGATGATAGATGAGCTAGATAGCTGCATACTAAGTTACTTTGCATTTCATTGGGATCACTCTATGTTTATGATTAATCAGGTAATCACTTGCCACAAAGAATAAATATCTCCTTCCTTTACTTGAGTGCTTCAAGGTTTATTTGTCCCTACCAAGTTTAATAAACCATGAGCTTATTTATGGTACATATGCTTTCTTGGATAGGTTTATGTATAATTGCTCATATATGCAAGGAATTGTTTTGTCAATTTTCTAGGTTCTACAGATCAATTCTCCAAGGAGTAAGCTTCGATCTGCTGTGCTTAATGCTACCAGGTGAATCGTATAATGAAACTTGTATATATTTGGTTATTCATGTTGAACCTAATAACACTTCTTGTTTTCATTATGTAATATATTTTTCAGCATTCAGCTGCCTGTTAATATCGAGTCACTTTTCATGACACATATTTCATGAGTAATGATTTACAAGAACTCATCTCCCATAAGATTGAATGCTTGCCACTCATGGAATCCAAGTACACCTGGAATTCCTCCAGGTCATTCACTCCAATACTAATCTGGTTCAAGCACACTTAACCATGGAGTTTCCCTATAATTAAGCCAACTTATCTTGCTATCCCTGCACAACATTATGCTATACCATTTTTCATTTTTTTAGTTTCCATGTTTTTCATGAGGTTACTAGCCTCTTTTATGCTAACATATATAAAACATGTTGCAGGAAACAACATGTTCAACGGATTATGAAGAATCTCAGGACAAAAAATGTATTTTGTACTATATTACACCAGTTTAAAGCTATTGGCCACTATCCTAATGTTCCTAATGAGACAAATATAGTTGTGCCAGTGAATGCCAATGATAGAAGCCCTGTGCTGCTTCTAATTGGCGGTGGGATGGGGGTTGGAAAGAGTACGGTGGTCAAAGATATACTAAAAAAGTACTATTTCATTTTATTCTCTTATTTTATAATCATAATTCATGGGATTATTCAGTGTTTATTGTGGTTCAAACTTCAAAGTATCACTCAATGCAAGTATATACTTAAGAAAGCTCCATAATATATAATTCCAGTTAAATTCTCTGAACATGCTTGGTCTTTTGAATAGGTATATGTGTCTGCATTTGAGAGTTTCAATTTCATTTTTATCAATTTTTGTTTTGGTAGCTGTTTCTGGTCAAATGCATCAAAAAATGCTGTGATAGTAGAAGCAGATGCTTTCAAAGAAAGAGATGTTGTATACCAAGCCTTGAATTCTAGTGGGCGTCATGATTTGTTGGAAATATCAGAACTGGTAAGCATCCTTTGCTTTTTCTGAATATAACAATTCAATCTCTTTCTTCAATAGCAAGGACTGGAGCTAAACAAGTCCCAGAGTAGAATGTAACCAGTTTATATGTTTCCTAGGTGCATCGAACATCAACCGCTGCCGCAGAGTCTCTCCTTGTCACCGCTTTGAATAAGGGTCGTGATGTAATATTTGATGGCACAATGTCCTGGGAACCATTTGTTCTACAGACAATCGCCATGGCTCGAGATGTTCATCGTAGACAATATCGGAGGGGTCCAGGCTATCAAAGAGCAGATGATGGTTCTGTACAAGAAAAATACTGGGAACCAGTTGACGATACTGATCCTCCCAATGTTTTGAAAAACCATGAAAGCATATCGAGTAATGAAACCTCGGACATGGAAGCAAGTAGCAATCCTCTTGCAAATGTGAGGAAACCATACAGAATAGAGCTTGTTGGTGTCATCTGTGATGCGCATCTTGCAGTAGTTCGTGGATTGAGGTAGACCCTCACTTTTTAATCATCTTAGGTGAAAGCTTAGATCCTATGTCTACATGATGCTTTCTTATCCAAAAAAGCTTACACAATCTAATCCAGAAATATGCTTCTCTGATTATTATGGATTGTGGAAATTTAATAACATTGATGCTTTCTTGTTTGATGTTTCAAATTAATCTTAATTGTGTTCTCTCAGGAGAGCCATAATGACAAAACGAGCTGTGAGGGTGAAAAAGCAATTGAAATCTATCAAAAGATTTGCTGCCGCTCTTCCGCATTATTGTGAAGTGGTTGATCAAGTCAAGATATACAGTACAAATGATATTGGAGGCCCAGCAAAGGTAGTTGATCCAAATTAGTTTGGTTCTGCTGTCCATTATATGCATTTGAGTCCTTAGAAGAATGTAGTCTTTCTGAATTGTATAATCTTAATGGAGAAATTATTCGATGTTAAAATGGGAAGTTCCACCAATTGTTATACAATTTTTAGGTTTTCACATATGCATCTAACAAATTGGTACTTGTTCAGATAATAGGATGGAAAGAGGGGAGTAGTAAATTGCTTGTTGATCCTGAAAATATCAAAGCTGTGACTAAGTTAGCCTCTTTGAATGAGGATGCAAGATCTGTGTATGAATTGTACAGTTCTTTGAATGACAGAATTGAGCTAGACGATGTTATGAAGGATAAATTATTATCTCGTGAAAGAACCTTGCGTCAGAAGCAGTTGCTGAGTAAAATTCAATCCGTTGAAACTTATTTGCTAAATAGAAATTCAAGCAGCCTCACCTCCAGCTACTCTGCATCCTCTGTCTCAAGCTCTGACCACAGCCAACAGTCTTTATTCGACTCTTCAGATTTTAGTTGGCATGCATCAGATAACAGTCCACAGAACAATAAAGTGGGTATGGAGCCAGATTCTTTCTGATCCCAAATTATCAGAGGCGACAGATTCTGTTTTTCATTTGAAAATTGCAGGTGGTTTTGTTATCACAATTTCTTAGAGACAATGAACGGAGCTGGCAAGATGTAAGTTGGGTTTTAAATGTGAAATTTAATATCTATGATTATGAGAGGAATCTCAAATATATCAGGTTAACATTGAAGTTGAAGAGAAACAATATCGACATATCACCGGAGGAGAAACAATGTTAATAAAATCTCGATGTAATAGAAAGAAAATAATGGCACCTTCAGAATATAACACAACTTTTGGGGGAGAAAACCCCAGCAAAAAACAGCATTCTCGTTTATATTTAATCTTAATATATGTGTGATTATTTAAAGTACATCATTATATCAAACTACTAGGGAGTACTATAATACAAACTACTAAGCAGCATTATAATACAATTGACATAAAATCATAGCTGAAAAACCACCTTGAAATAAGGTCCCCACTAATTGTGAACAAGTGTATAGTCTATAAAAAAACTAAATATGCAAAGTATATAACATACCTCCAACAAAATAACAAAAAAGCCACAGTTAAACAAAGAGGATAATACTAAAGATATTGACCTTACCATTGATGCTGAAAACTTTATTGTACAAAGATCACATAGGTTGGTTTACAAGTAAGTCACTGAAATAAAAATCTCTAGTGACTCGAAGTACGATAGGAGGAATGAGGAAAACAACGATGATGACAATGCAAAGGGAGCAAAGCATGATGAAGGTCTTAGTCTATTTCCATAGTTCAATGTTATGCTTAATGAAATGGAAGATTCCACCTCCACAAATGATCATGTTACGAAAATGAAGGTGTCTCAACCTTTGATTTTTTCATAGCATTGATTTTTTTATTGTTGATAATTTTCTCATGATGTTTTGTGAGTTACAACTTGCAGTTTCTTTTTCTGATGAAGAGTCAAGTTGGAAAGTTGATTTTATAGGTGGAGTTGTATATGAAGACATTTTCTATTTCCGTGTTGAGTTTGTATGGAATGTGACTTTTCAAGGTGCAGTTATTTTGGCAAGTGCAAATTTTGCACTGTGGCATATGGTGATAATTGGAAACTTACCATTATATGTGTGCAATGGATTTTACACTTTTCATGTTGCATCTTTAGCCTTTGGCAGTGAATTTTAAAAATGTATAATTTGTGCATTGTAAAGCTCTATAAATATGAGATTTTGCTTGAGGAGTTGAGAGAGGAGAGATTGAATTCATAGGGGTTATCTTACCAGATTTTCTCCAAATGAAACAAGATGTAAATATCCATGTAAAGGCTTAGAGCTTGCAATTGTTTTGTATTTGTGTATTTGGTTGTTGAATAATACAACGGATTTATACTTTTGGAGGGTAGGGTTTTTTTACCCGAAAGGGTTTTCCCCACCTAAATCTTTGTGTTCATGTCTTCTGTTTTATCTTTCATGTTTAATGATTCCATTTATTGAATATGTTTAATGCCTGTTGTTGAAAGTGGTTCATCGTGCAAGATTTGAAATTGTATGAACTTTCCTCTAAGGATTAATGGTGGGAAATAAAATATGTTTAATTACATTTTATGACATAGTAGTACTTGTTTTTTGAGGTTCTCTGAAGAAACATAACTTATCGAGGACACCTACGAATTTCACATGTTCGTTCTGGAATGAATCAATTTCCCCTTCAATTGGTATCGTAGCTTTCTTCTGGGATTTGCTTTTTTCTCACATGTGCAAGTTTGTGATTTGCATGTATTTGCATGGACTCGCATGTGACTTGCATGTGCTTGCATGTTAATGCATGTAAGAATTTCTGGTGTTTAAGGTTCTAAGTATTTCTTTTGTGAAGATTTCTTAGCCTGACAAGCTTGAGGAAATTCCTTCTGGGATTTGTTTTTTTCTCGCATGTGCAAGTTTGTGAGTTGCATGTATTTGCATGGACTTGCATGTGATTTGCATGTGCTTGCATGTTAATGCATGTAAGAATTCCTGGTGTTTAAGGTTTTGAGTATTCCTTTTGTGAAGATTTCTTAGCCTGACAAGCTTGAGGAAATTTGAAGGAATCGACTGAAGATTGATCCTTTGGTGAGTGAACGTTTTTTTTTTTAGTTTCAAGAGACAACATGCAACTTGAAGGATGGTGAAGACAGAGAAAATAGAGTTGGTCATATTGAAATGATGTGATCTAAAGCTCCTAGTTGACAAGAGAATAATCTTGACGCATGGGGTGAAATTTCTTTTCGCTTTGTGGTTGTGTTGCAGCAAATATTTCATATTGAGTGTCTGTGTGAAAGGCTCCCTGGTGATATGGAGAAGCTTGTGTTGTTTTTCAACTATGGAGTACTGTGCTTATGCTGGGTGCTTTTTATTGGTATTGGAAGGCACTACTTTTTGTTACCCTAGTTGCATGTAGGCTATGGAGTTGATCATTGGATGATTTGAAAGCTTCTGCAATAGCTTGTCTCCCTTGGATACATGTGCATGTTGGTGGTTGTGGAGTTGGCTTGAAACAGGCCTGAAGTTCTTGAACTACTTTTTCCTTTTATCAATGCTTTGTACTTGCATGGCTCAGATTCATGTTCCTTGGGTTTGAGGGTTTTATAGATTTTCCTAAAAAAATCTACAGTTATGCTCATCTATGATAATCCATTATTTCAGTTTAACCATCATGGTGTTTTCTGTTTCATACTTTTGAGTATTACAGATGTGAAGTGGCTGTGGATGTGCATGGGTGTTTTTCAAACACAGTGGTTTTGTAGGTTTTACATAGCCAATAAAAACTTGTGGTTTTGTGGAGTTGCAATTAAGCTATTTTCTAGATCCTAGTTTTTGGGGTGTTACTGGATGAGATAGTTGTAGTTTTGCATGCATGCTTTGTGCATGGTATGAGGAGATGAGATGCTTTCTCCGCATGGGAGTGTTGGTACTCGATTAGTCACTCAACATTTATATGGTGATGCTTGGTGGATTCCTTGACTATGATGCTTGTTGTGGACATGATTGAAAAACTGGATTTGAGTTTGATTTGGTGCTTGAGTCATGTTGTCTACATGGTTATTCTCTTTCAAATCTCAGATTTGCAGTTTCTAGTGTGATAGTGGGTTTACATGTTAGATTGATTGGATCTACGAGTTGTGCAATGTTGTGGGTTGTTTTTACCTATAGTTTGCTATGGGACAACTTGAATGTGGAATGTCTATATCCACAATGTTTGATTCAGTGTTGATGTAGACTTGTTAGCTAGCCTTGTCTATGGTTAGTTGTGCATTGGTATGGTTGCTTTGAGATGAGTAGATGAATGATACGAGAGTACTTGGATAGTCAGTGTTGGAGTCCTGTAGCATGGTATATTTCCATGATTTGGAGATCTTGGTTTCACTTGGTGTAATCAACAATACACTTGTATGTGTGTGGACCTAGACAATTTTCAGATCTGGGAGATGGTGTGTCATGTGCTTGGAAAACTCGATACCACAGTTCAATGGGAGTTTTAGTAGTGACTGTGTATTCATCACTGTGTGGTGAATGATCTTCCTTAGTGATGCAGATGTTTGGGAATCTTAGATTATGTTGTTGTAGAAGGGTTTCTTCACATTTGCATATAAACACTATTTGAGGATGTGTAGCATCTCAGAGCCATGGAGGACTCTTGTGGTCTTTGGGTTGAGGTGTTGGTGTTTGATAGGTGATGTTGGTTTATAGTTTGCTTTATGTCATGGTATACTCTTGATTGCATGTTAGATTTTTGGCATGATGCATTGCTCTTAAGACCATGGTATGTTCACTTGGAGCATGGGATGTCCTAAGGGGGATGGTAAGATCACGATGTCATGATAAGTTCCTGATTTAGAGGATTGGAGCTTTGCTAGTGGTCTGGTGATTTTTTGTGTTTTGCGTGTATTGGTCATATGTTTGAGAACTTCATGATAATGTAGTGATGCATTTGGAGTTTAACATGAGATGATTATTTGTTGGTGCTCATGGATACATGGAGAATGAGGTGAGGCTGTATTTCTCTTGAGATGTGAAGTGTTGTTGATATGGTTACTCTTGATGAGATTTCAGCAGAAAGTCTGAGGAGCCTACACCTTGGTTAGACGTGAGTTCAATAGAGACCTATGAGGAGATAGCTCTTGGAGGAGTCATGATGGCTTGCATATCTTGGAGGAGCATTCTCATTCCCCACTCTTGATCTACTCGACAACTTATCACTTGAGAGGTATTTCCCATTGATTGTCTTAGGTATTTTATGCTTTCTTTCATAGACATGGATCTTGAGCTGCTATTAGATGGTTCTGGAGGATTCATTGTGAGAGATAGATAACATGTTTATTTCCTTGGGTTTGCATTTTCAGTTATGATGATCATAAGGGATGGTAATGGGATGATTTCCTGAGATGGGAAAAAAAGTAGTTTGATCTTCTTTGAGAAGATTACATTTATGTAGATACATGATGCATATTTTATGTTTGATCTCCTGAGGTTGAATGGGTTTGGATGTTGTTATGGTTTTTATATTGGGGTTGTGTAGGAGATTTTACTTGACACATTTGTCATTTAGATGTGTATGTAGAAGGGCATGCTACGTGTTTATAATTTGTAGATTTTTCTATTTAGTCTAGTTCTTCTTCCTATATGTTCGGATTCATATGACTTTAGATGTGAGATTTCTATGTGGAGCTATGATGATCACTAGTTTGTGGTCACATATTGTCACATGGGTGATAACATGGAGGTTCTTGTATCTCTTTCTTCTGTCAGATATGGAGGACATGTGAGAGCTGTGGAAGATTGTTGAGAGAGATGTTTCTTGCAGCAGTTGGTTGTAGAATTTGCAAATCTTTGTGGATGGTCCTTGGTACTACATGGCTACACTTTTTATGTGCTATGATCGGTAGAATCAGTATGCCTTTGACCATTTTAAATTTGACATTACCCATGCAGTGGGAGTTCCTGGATGTGTTCGGTCTTCTTCGATTGGCTAGCATATGGAGCTTGTATTTGCAGTTGATGGGTTGGCTATGTAGGTGGCATGAGTTTGTTGATGTGGATACCTTCAAGGTATGGATGATTGGATGGATTAGCACTTGCTGTGGGTGCTATTTTTCAATCGTGTGGGTTGGTTAGTTGGATGGGAGTAGTCATTTTCCTAGTTGTTCTAATTGATGTTCTATCTTTTTTTTTGGAGGATGACTTCATGATTGTGTTTGGGTTGCGAGCTTTAAAGTTGATGTTGTTGATGCTTTTATATAGCTTGTGAGCATAGTGGAGTGGTGGCAATATTCTATAGCCTTTGCTATCAATTGGATTTGATGCTTGTGTTCTTTAGACTAGTGAATATACACCATGTCTTGTTCCTTTCCTTTGGAGGATGGCAAGAAATGTTGGATAAAATGGTGGACATCTTGGATGTTGTTGCAGGTGTCTTGGTTGGAGCACAAAAGCATTGTTCAAGATTTTTGTGATTGCATGTATGGCTGTGATGATGTGTTTTCATCAGTTGAATCTTAGCAGTTAAATACTATTACTTTCATAGACTCTTCAAAGGTGTTCGACAAGTGGGAGAAGGTTAGGAAAATGAAGGTGTTTCAAACTTTTGTTTTTCTATGGCATTGAATTTTTAATTGTTGCTAATTTTTTCATGTTGTCTTGTGAGTTACAACTTGTAGTTTCTTTTTCTGATGAGGAGTCAAGTTGGAAAGGTGATTTTACAGGGGGAGTTGTGCATGAAGGAATTTTCTATTTCTGTATTGATTTTGCATGGAATGTGAGTTTTCAAAGTGAAATTATTTTGGCAAGTGCAAATTTTGTAGTGTGGCATGTGGTGACAATTAGAAACTTATCGTTATGCATGTGCAATGGATTTGGCAATTTCTATGTTGCATCTTTAACCTTTGGCAGTGAATTTTAGAAATATCTAATTTGTGCATTGTAAAGCTCTATAAATATGAGATTTTGCTTGAGGAGTTGATAGAGGAGAGATTGAATTCATAGGGGTTATGTTGTAGATTTTCTCTAGATGGAACATGATATAAATCTCCATGTAAAGACTTAGAGCCTACAATTGCATTGTAATTGTGTATTTGGTTGCTGAATAATATAATGGATCTATACTTTTGGAGGATAGGTTTTTTACTCAAGATTTTTCCCCACGTAAATCTTTGTGTTCATGTCTTTTGTTTTATCTTTCATGTTTAATGATTCCATTTATTGAATTTGTTTAATGCATGTTGAAACTGGTTCATCGTGCAAGATATAAAATTGTATGAACTTTCCTCTAAGGATTAATGGTGGGAACTAAAATAAGTCTAATTACATTTTATGGCATAGTACTATGTGCTTTTTGAGGTTCTATGAAGAAACATAGCTTACCAAAGGCACCTATTGATTTCAGATGTTCGTTTTGGGATGAATCAATTTTCCCTTCAGATCACAAGAAAATTTCCCTAGTTGTGGGAAGACATCCCAAGACTGCACGACTCTTATGACTAGGGTTGAAAATTTGGAAAGGAATCTCAATAGCCTTTCTTGTTTCACCTTGAAGGTCATACACCATTTTGTTGTCATTCTCACCTTTGAGCTACGAGATGAGATAAAGAAGCATGACAATACAACAGACCCTAGCTTAAGGGAGCATAAGTAGGATGTTTTCAAATTCCTTGTTGTAGCTTTGTTGTCTGTTAGCTGTCACTAGTCGGTTTGTGGCTTGTGACCTTGGAATTTTTTCGCTTTAAACTCTTTGCCCTTGGGGACTTTTGTGTATGAGTACAACACCTAGTAAATATTGTTTATCTTATCAAAAACATACCCAATAAAAATAAAAGACCTTATTTCCCAAATGAAAGGTTTGTGTCATAAAAGTCTCATGACTTATATACAAAAACATAATGCAATTGTGAAATTTCCATAATTGAAATGTAAGTGTACAATATAGGTTGGGAGAATTAAAATAATAGCATTTTCTTTGATGATAGGAAATCTTGGATCTAATCATTAGTTGTCAATATCAATGTTTGAGGTAATCAACCACACACAAATCAATTATGTAGTATTTGCAAATGAAGTTAAGAGGGAAGAGAGTCTAGATAAAATTTAATGAGAAATCCCTTGGGTTATATTTTCAAAATTTATATTTGTGTTGTGCCCAATCAAAATTTTTGCTTCATTAAGGCATTTTGTAAAGAGTGGTCAAAGTCTTGTAATTTTTTTGTCAAATTTCAAAATATCTAAAAATAGAAAGTTTCTAAAAATAAAAACTTTCTATATTTAGGAAGTTTCTAAAATAGACTTGATTCAAGGTTTTCTGGGTTTGCTGTCAAATGGATGCTGGCAAAACTTTCTAAAAATAGAATATCTGTTTGGAGGGCTCCACCTGATTCTGATTGGTTGAAAATACTTCCCAATCAAGCTGGTCCAGTCAGAATCGTCAAAAGGTCAAAATTTCTCTGGTGGGTTAATTCTGTTTTTTCAGAAGGTGAAGCATGAGCTCCAAGGTCATCAATGGAAGATTATCTGCTACCAGGTATCAAATTCAAAGTCTCAAATATTGTGTAGACAACACCAAATTGTCAATGATCAAAAAAAGGTGAAGTTCACGCAAAATGGAGGTGAATTTGAAAATGGAAAAAAATATGAAAAATTCTAACTTTGGAATGCCTAGGAACCCCTATCTAAGAAGGGCGCTTGGGGTCTCATGCCTTAGTCAATTTTACCCCTTTTCAGAAAATGTGTAATTTTCCCCATCAACCCAATTCAGTTATTCAAAAAATTAGTCAAAAGTAGTTTCCAGGGCTAGGAAAAGTAGGAGATCATCTTAGTTATTTTCAGGAGCTCCTTACTTGATTCATCATCCAGTGCTGAGGATCTATCAAATAGAAAAAAATGTAGATCAAATGGTGGCATTTTGCAAAGAAATGAAAAAAATCAAAGAAAAAATGAAAATCATCAATTTTAAAGTAAACTTTGGGATGTCTAGGAGCCCCTGTCTAGTTAGGGCACCTAGCATTTGGTGCCTTAGTTTATTTTTCGCCTTGTCAAAATTTATCAAACTCCTCTGTCATCTCGGTTCTAGCTCTCAAAAAATCAGTCAGCCACAGTGTTGGGGGTTGGCAAAGGGTGTAATTCATCTCAATTATGATCAGGCTTGCCTAACCAACTTCCTTTTAGTCTCTATTATTCACCGACTGGTGGGAAATGACGCCCAAATTGGGGTCACTGGCTTTAGGTGAAAACACATGAAACAAAAAAAGTAAAAAAATGAAAATCATAGAAATTTGGCTAAGGCATGGGATGCTAGGTGCCCCTGTCAGCTAGGGGTGCCTGAGTTTTAAACACTCAGAATATTTTCGACCCTGACATGCCTTCTTTCCAATTTAGCTTCCATTGGTCACTTCTGGGGTATGTAATCATGATCAAACGATGTTGAACATTGATATGAAGTTGAGGATCACTTTAGAAGTGGTCAAACATGAGATTTCCATGGTCAAATAGATTTTATCAGTTAGCAATACCAGATTGTTGGCTCATCAAAGTCGAAGGTAGGCCTCACTGAAAGCATAAGCAAGTAAAAGTTGAAAAATGAAGAAAATGGCTCACTAAAGAGGTTTTGTGTTTGATGATGTCATTGAATGTGTATGTTTTTTCCAAAAATGTGTCTTCACACATGTACTTTTTGTAGCTACAAAGAAGGAATTCATTGTTACACATGCAAATAGACTCAAATTTTTGCATACAAAGTTTTTATCTTCATGGATAGACTTCAAAATTTTAGGGCTTTTGTGAAGAAAGCACTTTTTCATCTTCAAACTCTATTCAAGAAGGCTTTTGGCATTGATTTTTCATATTTTGCAGGTTGGCATCCAAAGCAAGAAAAATATCGTTTTCTTCTCATCAAGATGTGGAAGCTCAAACATAGTGCTTTTTCAGTGTTCTTCGTGGATTCAAGATTGGGAAGCACAAAGGCACACTTTTTCATGGTCCAATCTTCTAGGGCATCACATTTTAGAAATAGATGGTCAATTTTTTTAGTTTTCATCGATCTAGGTCCATTTGTTTTTTTCTCCTCTTGAAGATTGAGAAATTTAATATTCCCCAAAAATCACTTTTTCAGTGCATTTTTAGGAATCCCTCAGCGTTTTCAAAATTTGATGAACTGGGTCTCTTCAAAATATCATTGTCTACAAAACACAGAGCTCAAATTTTTTTCTTTTGGGAATCCGCTTTTTGGAGAGAAATGAGTCATGTTTTTGGGGCAGTAAAAATTTCCAAGAATAGAACTAAAAGCAACAGTTAACTCAATTCCTTCTATGAGTTTAACTTGCTATTCTTGTTTCATGCTTATCTATTCTTTGTAAAATAGAAAATCAAATGTATAGTCAGAACTTTCCCCAATTTCAAATCAGTTAACTGATTTTAGCAGGCGGTTAGTTAGTTGTCTTGTGTTAGTTTTAGAAATAAATCTTGCATGTTGGCAAGTCTAGTCAGCTTAAAACAAGGAGATTTTAGGGTTACCTACTCCTTGTTTGTGTATAAATAAGGGCAACCTTTCCCATTATTTTGGAAATTGTTATTGTAAGAGCTAATTTGTAAACCTATATTGCTGCAAATTGTTGTTCAGTTACCATTCAACTTGTGTTCAGTGTAATCTGGTGTTTGATTGCACATTGTAATCCTATCTTTTCTATAATATGTTGTCCCAAAAGTGTAACTACTGTTAGAAATTGAGAAAAGTAAAAACTTATGCCTTCTTTGCGTTGATTTACTCTCTCAATATCTTTTTGTTTCTTGTCTTATGTGTTTTTCTTGTATAATCGTTATTTCAGCTTACATCTTATAAGTACAATGAGTCTTTAGGTGTGATCTGGAAGTAAGTTTATTTAAGCTTCCGTGTTAATCAAATCATTCCTTGTTTA
>VDFB02143943.1:0-19693 GCA_007258455.2 Sequoia sempervirens
AATATGCCTTGGTTCCACATACCCTGGCATTGGGTGTCTTATGCTATAGAAAAAATCAGTGCTCCGAAGATGGCAAATCGCATTAGGACTGCATTTCATTTTCCATTCCATCATCTTGCATGTATCCCCCATCCTCCCATCTATCAAAATTCCCCCCATCCCTTCACCCTTCATCACTCTCCCTCATCTATCCATCCAATCTCTTCTCATCAACAACACTCCCCCTATCATCTTTATACCTTTCATCCATCTCACATCTCAATCCTATCCTCATCAACTCATACCTCGCACAAATAATCTAATCAAATCCTTGGTCTTGTCCCTAGTCTTGTTACCCGCCTTGACCCATCATCATCATCATCCATCTATATCCTTCCCTATCCCTTCAGTTTTGCTTTGGGATGTATCCTTACCTCATCAACACCACTTTCATCCTCATCATCGGGAGGTATTCTTCTCTATCCTTTTGTGGTATTTTGGGATGTATCCTTCCCTCATCACTACCACTAAGTGGGATGTATCCTTCCCTATCCTCATGTTGTTTTGGGATCCATCATTCCCTCATTGACAACACTCCATCCATCATCAACCACTTTTGGCTTGTACCTTGACTAGGGGAACATCACCTTTTGTCCTAAAATCCATTTGTGCTTCATCCATTTCCTATCACTTATCCTCTTCTCTTGTCATCTTCCTCATCTCCCCTTACATCACATCATCTATTTCGAGCACACCGTGTTCTCTTCCAACCCGCATGTCCTCTAGAGACATCCCAATCCCAATCTTCAGCTTCTTCCATCTTCCCAGGGGCATCAAACCCTATCACTTCCTTCCTCATCTGCATTTTATTTTTCTTCGAAACATTGTTATTCTAACAATATTTCGAAGAGGGGCAAAATGTAGACATCCAAATTTGATCGCTCCCATACGATCAAATTCGGTCTTTATTCATCAATTTCATCAATATTAATTTATTCAATTAATATTACATTTTTTGCCTAAAGTCCTTAAAATATTTAATTTAAACAATTAAATGCTTTACCTTTCACCTTTTTCCTCTCTAAATTAAATAAATACATCAATTTATTTAATTTAGTCATTTTAACCTTTTTGATTAAAATCAATTTAAAATTCTTTCATTTTCTCTCTCCTTGTCACATCCTCCATAATCCCTCATAGTCTGAATTAATTTAATTAATTCATGATTATGATGTGCATCCTCTTAATCAAAAATTAATGTCACATCCTCCTACATTTTCCACTTGTCTCTAATCTTCCATTAATTATTCTAATCCAATATTTGCACAACCTTAACCAAGGTCATTAGCCATATTTAGCACCACCTTTTTAGTCAACCTTTGCATTTATCTCTTTTTAGCATTGACCCTCTTTCCCATGTGAATTTTTAATTCACATTTATTTATCCTAGATTCTCCTCTTCCTATGTGAATTTTTTAATTCACATTCTCTTCAAGGCTTCTAGAACCTTGGACTTGTCTATCATCCACATGTGACCAAGTCCTGCTGGAGCTCACCTTTTATCCTTTAGATTCTCTTAAGAACGTGAATTTTTAATTCACATTCATATTTTCAACCACCTCTCCTTTTCCCATGGAGATTTTTGAGGAATTCCAAAATTCTTCAAATGTCCCTTTCACTCTCATTTGGGGACAAGGAATCCCTTTTTGAAGAAATCTTCTCACTCCCCAAGGTGCTTGGAAGGTACTTGTCCTTCCTCCACCTCATGTACCTTTTTGACACCTCACTTACACCTCATCTTCTCTTAGCCACTTCACCACACATGTCAAGATGTGAGGGCTTGTGAGTTATCAACCCACTTTAGCCCTTCATCTTGACCTTGTTGGATGAATCTCAACCGTTGAATTCTCTAGAGAATTCAAATTCTTCTATAAATACCCCCTCGTCAAGGGCATTTTCAACACTTTTTATTTTGACCAACCTTATGCTGCCAATTTGCATTCTCAAGCATTTGCTATCATTTAGCCATCCATCTAGTCATTTTTCATTATCAATCTTACATCTAGTAACATCAAAAGCCATCTAAGGAGCATACAAATTCATTTAAATCAAGGGCTAACCAAGGAGTCTTCAACAGCAAGGAAGGTATAATCGATTTGCATTTTATTTCATCTATTTTCCTTGTTTTATCACTCTTTAGGCTAATCATTGAAGTGTTCTTAGTGTTTTTCCACTTGCATTTAAAGATATTTTGCATATTAGAATAGGGCAAAACTCCAAGGTACACAATATATATATAGATTGTGTCACCAAAAAATGTATAGTTGACATTTTTATGCTCACTTGAGTCTCTCTTATGGACTTTGGCTTGATTTTTCCTAGGTCTAATGTTGTAATGTGGTCAACATTTTCACATTAGGTCTTGAATCTTCATGAATCATTAAGACTTGTATGTTGTCTCATAAAGGTGTTGTGAATCATTGTAACTCACTTTCACACTTTTCTAGGACCCTTCCATCATAATTCACCTAAATAACTCCTTTTTATTACTTACCAAGTCTTTTTTCAAATTGTTGTAAAGTGTTTTAACTCACTTTCATGCTTTTCTAGACTTGTCATCACTAATTCAACCCTTTCTCATGTATAAATGACCCTTTAATACACTTTCCAACCGTTTTTAAGTGTGTTTTTGAGGATACTCACATTGGAAAAAAATTAATGCCCCATAATTCTCGACACCCACTTAATTTTCTTAAGTGGGACTAAGTCACCAATAGGGGCGACTTAGTCCTTTTTGGCACAAAACTCAAAATAATTTTAAATTTCTAGCAGGATTTTGTCCTCTAACCCTTGAGGTCAGCCTGTGATGTGTTATTTTTGGGAAATTTTAGTAAAATAAGTATAAATAAGGGTTTTTCTCCTCATTTTACATCTCCTACAATCTCTTAGTTCATCAAGCATTCAAGCAATCATAATTCTCAAGCAATCAAGCATTAGGCATTATCAAGTCATCCATTGGAGCACTTCATTGCATATCTTCATATTTCTACATCAAGGGATTGGTAAGTTTGTGACATTTCATTTTGTTCATTTATCATTTTGTTTCCATTTCATTTCATTTTATAGGGTTTGATTACCAAAGTGAGGTTTGACCAAGGTAAACCCCTATACTCTAACCCTCAACCATTTTCCCCCTTTTGCATGTGTGTTTGCAGAATTTATATGTAGATTTTTCAAGTAAATAGGTGTTGAAAAGTGGTCAAGAAGTCTTCAAATTCAATCAAGTCATCACAACCCTAATTCAAGGTTGGAGAGACTTTTTACGTCATTTTCTGCATAATTAAGTGCAGACACCTGTCAAGAAAGAAAGTGCAGCCCTGAGACTACAAGATTCTATCTCAAAACTCCTGAGATTTGCAAGAGGACTAAGTCACCACTACTGGTGGAATAGTCCTGTTTTTGGGCTTGAAAAGTGATTTTGACATTTTTGGATACCCATTTGGCAGATTCTTGTTTTGGCAAAGTTTCCCCAAATTGGGACTAAGTCGCCCAGGCTGGCGTAAGTGTCCCAGTTAGCATTTCCAGCCAATTTTTTAGGATTCTAGAATCTCCTAGCATCAGATTCCATATTCTAGGTGCACCTCTTTCATTTTTTTCTATTATTTCATCATTTACTTGCATTTTTAGGCATTTTTGCATATCACATTGTGCTTTCCAACACTTCACATTTCTTAGGTTTTGCATCATTAGATCATTTCATTTTCAGATCAAAGCATTAGAACATTTTAATTAGACATAATATATCTCATTTACGTTAACTTTGAGTGTAGAAATTTGTATTTTGTACCCCATCCCTTTCTCCTTTTAGGTGAAAAACCCTAGAAGGAGCTTAGAGTAGTTGGGCAATCCAAAATAATTGTCCACATAGATATACTTGTTATGATGATGAGTTGTATTTCTTTTGTAATTTAAATATTGTGATATAAATGTAAACAATGATTTTGGTTTGCCCCTCACAATGCTTTGCTCCTCCTAGGGTTTTTCACCTAAAAGGAAAAAGGGGATTGGATAGGGTGCCAAAATGCAAGGGTTTACACTCAAAGCCTGTGTAAATGAGATGTATTATGCTTAATTAAGATTTCCTAATGCTCTAATCTGAAATTGAAATGATCTAATGATGCAAAACTTAGAAAATGCAAAGTCCTGGAAAACACAATGTGATATGTAGAAATGCCTAAAAATGCAACTAAATGATGAAATAACAGAACAAAATGAAAGAGGAGCACCTAGAATCTGAAGCTTGATGTTGGGAGATTCTGGAATCCTAAAAAAATTGACTGAAAATATTGATTGGGACACTTACGCTAGGTGGGGCAACTTAGTCCCAATTTTAGGAAACTTTGTTGGATCAAGAATCTACTAAATGGGTATCTAGAAATGTCAAAATCAGTTTTCAGACCCGAAAGCCAGACTAATTCACCACTAGTGGCGACTTAATCCTCCTACAAATATTGGGAAATTTTGGATAGAATCTGGAAGTCTCAGGTCTGCATTCTCTTTTTTGACAGATGTTTGTACTTGATTCTACAGAAAATGGGGTAGAAAGCCTCTCCAAGCTTGAACTAAGGTGATGTTGACTTGATTTACTTTGTATACTTGTTGACCACCTTTCAATACCTAATTACTTGATAAATATGCATACAAAATTCTACAAACACACATGCAAAAGGGGAAAAATGGTTGAGGGTTAGAGAGTAAGGGTTTGCATTGGTCAAACCCCACTTTGGTAATCAAACCCTAAACAATGAAATGAAAAGAGTATGATAAATAGATAACATGCAAATTTCATAGACTTACCACACCTTTGATGCTCAAAATCTAAAGATATGCAATGAAGTGCTCCAATAGATTGACTTGATAATGCTTGATTTGCTTGAATGCTTGATGAATGTTTGAGTGCTTGTATGTGTGAAGATTGTATGAGATTGCTTGAATGAATTAGGAGATGTAGAATGAGGAGAAAAACACTTAAATATACCTGATTTTATTAAAATTTCCTGAAAGTAACACATCATAGGCTGACCTCAAGGGTTAGAGGACAAATTCCTGATAGAATTTTAAAATTATTTTGAGTTTTGTGCCAAAAAGGACTAAGTCGCCCCTATTGGCGACTTAGTCCCACTTAAGCAAATTAATTGGGTGTTAGGAATTTCAGGGCATTAAAAGTTGTCCAGCAGGAATATTCTCAAAAACACACTTGAAAATGGTTGGAAAGTACATTAAGGGGTCAAATGAAGCATAAGAAAGGTGTAAATAGTGAAATTAAGCCTAGAAAAGTGTGAAATCTTGTTACAAGACTTTACAACACTTCAAAATAGGACTTAATAAGTGATGAAAAGGTGATTTTTAAGTGAATTGTAACAAATAGATTCTAGAAAAGTGTAGAAATGTCTAGAAATGTCTTACAACACTTCACAACACCTTCACAAGATGCCATAATTTGAATGTTTAGGACCTAATGTGAATGTTTAAGCCACATTGCAACATTAAATCAAAGCAAGATCAAGCCAAAGTCCATTAGAAAGACTCAAGTGAGCATAAAAATGTCAACTATACATTTTTGGTGTCACAATATATATATTTATGGTTTTTAGAAAAATGTAGATTTACTTATTAAATAAAGGATTGAAACTGAGGTGTTAATTGTAGTAAATAGTATAAGTGGATGTATAATTAAATGCTTATTGTGATGGAAATTAAATTTGAAGGAAAAGAAATGGAAATTTTATCATAGTTTATAAATGGATTTTATATAAATTATGCTATTCAATTATGTTTCTTTTAGAAAATAAATTATAATAAAATGGTTTAGGTTAATTAGTACATATAATAATTGAATATGAAAATGAAAGTAGATATAGGAAAATTTAAATATATTCATTTTTATCACTTTATATATGTGTGTGTGTGTATAATATACATACATACACACACACACACATATAAATATATTACAATTATAATTAAAAGCAATTATGTTGGTGTTTTATAGAATATGTTCTTTATTTAAATGATTTTATAATGGTGTACAAATAAAATGTAGAGATTAGTTAAAATGCATTTAAAATTTATCACTTTGACTATGTTGGTAAAGGTAAAGGGATGATTTTTTTAATGGTTTCAAGTTGAGTCTTCCTCTTGAGTTAATATTGATTTGAGGAGATTTTATTCACTAAAATTGTGTTGAAATTTATTGAGAATCAGTAATATTGTTTTGGCCTCAACTGTGAGTTCATGGGTAGTTGGTTGTAGGCTTCCAAAGGTGGGGAAAAATGTTGCTTTTCTAATTGTTTCTTCTTGTTGGTTCCTTGTGAATGGTTGCTCTTATGGTTGATTGGATTTTGGTGGGTTTTAGCCTTGCACTTGGAGGTTGTTTTACTATGAGGTTCTAGCGTGAGATGGTGCATGCCTCACTTGATGTATTTACTTATTTGGCTTTGATAGTTTGTGCAAGTTGGCTTGCCCCGTTTGTGGTTATGAGTCTTTTTTTGTTAGTAGGGGGAGTGGCTCTCAGTGGGGGTTGACACACAAAGTGGCATACGGGTAACTCAATAAGAGTTTCCTTAATCAGTGATAACCTAATAATTAATTAGGGGGTTTGGATAGTATCTCACTTTAATCCAGATAAGTTAGCCTCACTCATGGCTCAAGTGCTCACTTAGGCTTGAGATGGGTGGGAAGGCCGAAATGGAAAAGATCAACTGCCTTGTCCTCTTGAAAGGTATGTTAGTCCTGCATGAGTGAGAATGGGGGCCAGGGATCGGTTGAGGTTGCTAGGGTTTAACCAGGTAGGGGGTCGGTAACCTATGAAGATCTGCATTGGATAACCCATCTCAAGTTTATGTGATGACACTCCACCCTTTAGCAATTGTGTATGTTTGTTGTTTCCCCCTTTGCTATTCTTGTTCCTCTGGAAGCAAATGTTTCTTGTGTTTGTTGTTACTTTTTCTATGGAGTCTTGTTAGCCTTTATTCACTTGACTGTTCTTTTTTTGGGTCCTTCATGTCATCTCCTAGCACGGGGGGTGGGCCTTAGGGTCCACATGGTTGGGTGGAACAAGCCATGCACCCCAGTGGGTCCCCAGCTGAAGATCGAGATGTGCAGAGCTGTACCATTTGCAGTATCTCCAGAGTTGTATCAGTGTTGAATCCATTCTTGATGCTTTGTATTCCTACATCTCAGTTTTATTATTCCATGTTACTGTACTATTCCCGTTCATATTGGGAGACACTATTATATTGATGTAATTCTTGAAACAATATATCTTCTTTTATGAATGTAATGAATGTAGTCCTTGGCATTACCTTATGGTCACAGATGGATGCTTGTCGTAAATGTAATGTATATTGATCCTTGTATTACTATGTGTTTATTGCTTCACAGTATGCGATCCTGGTGTTGTATCTGTGGAAATATTTATATTTAAATTCATAGATGTGATGGATGGTTTTTATTTGTATAATGTCATGAATGTGTGTTTGTTGATTATTAATTCTATATAATGGTTAAGACAAATACTCATAATTAGTTAATCATCATTATGGGAATTGTGTGATGTTAGTGATATTCAAATGTAATGCAGTCATGTTACCCCAAGGGTCTTAGTTAGATGATATATATATATATGGTTTCATTACTAGTGTATGCTAATTGATAACTCATATTAGTTTACTTTTTTTTTTAAATTATGTCATAAATGTTTAGATGTTTTAGTGTCCTTTGGGGTTTGCATGGTGGGGCATTACACAAGGTTTTATCTTTCAGATTTTTTGCTTAATTGGCTTGGTGTTGGGACATAGGGCAATATTGTGAACCACTATGGACTCATCAATACCAGGCATATCCTCATACATCCAAGCAAAGATATCAAGATGAGAATGTAAGAGATCAAAATGTTCATCTAATTCTTCTAAAGAAAGACACTTCCCAATCTTAATTACTTTTTTAGAAGACTTAGGATCCATAGAGATTTCAATAGTATCTCCTTTAAGGAGAGAACTATGATCTTCAGGGTGTGATATCAGAACATCATTACTAACATTGGATAGAGGGTCCTCCTTGTCAATACTCAAGACAATTTATCCAAAGTATGCATGTTTATACAGGCGATACGGGTACTGTCTCTTGTGATAGAAGGGAGGCAATGGGAAGTAAGCACATAGGAATTCCTCAAGTGCCTCATCTGAAGAGAAGACATCTAAAGGGATTTTCTTGGCCTAGCCCCATCCTCTATCAATTCAGGATGGACCAAACTCAGTGGTTTGGTTGAAATCATGTTAACACTCCACCAATATTTCTACTTAGATTGTTCAATAGAGCACCCCAAACCCAGATAGTGCTTTCACATCTTAAACTGGATAGGGACTTGGATTCCTTGCTTGATATTCCCTAGGCCTTTTTTTCCCATATCCATATTGAGAAGCGAGTTCATCTCCAAAACCGTAGTGAGTTTGTAAAACTTCGGGAGGTGGCGGCTCTACATAGAGGGTTTCATTCCACCAACGAATATTGAACGTTTCCACGGAAGTGCTTCCACCTTCTTTGCTTGGTTCACAAACATTAGCCTCCTTCATAAGAGTGGGACTGCTCTCCATAGTAGAGGAAGGAATGGCCTCTTGGATAGGATCACACTTCTCTTCCTTAACGGGAATATCATCCATCCTCGCATCAGAGGCATTTAGAAACTCTATACAAAAGGGACTCGCTTTGTATTTTGTAATGAAGAATTCAGAGAATTATAAGGAGCCCCAATCATCACCAAAGAAAGCATTCAATTGAGAAGAAGAAGGAGAAGGGGAAGATTTTGTAATTTTCACTTTAGGTGGTTCATTTCTAAAAACATTCACTCTAGGGACAATCTCCACAGAGGGTATCATCGAGGAACATGACATAGCATCAACAGTTAAGGATGGAATACAATTCTTAAGAGTAGCAATGACTGAAGCTCGATTGACAACCATTAGCTCACAAAGGTGTATAGCTTCTAGATCAGCTTTAACTATGACCACCCAATTATTAGTGACGAACTTTAAGGATTGATGTAAATTAGAGGTTATAGCACCCATAGCGTGGATCTAGGGTCTCCCCAAAAGAATATTGTAAGGTAATGGGCCAGGCACCACATAAGCCAAAGTAGGTAAGGTAACAGGACCTCGCTGCAAAGGCAATATTATCATGCCTAGAGCTTGACAGTCAATGTTATCAAACCCACGAATGTACAAGGAAGAAGCAGCTAGAGAAGATGAATCAACTTTAATCTTAGGTAGTAGGTCAATACCACAAATTTTGAGAGTCGAACTGCTATCAATGAGAGTACACCTAATACTAATATTATTAACATTAATTATAATCATCAAGGGGTCTACTTTCTTATGCACATCCAAAGACGGGAGTTCTTGTGGATGGAATGTGATATTCGGCGAATCCACTCAAATATAAGCCAACAATGCATTAACATTCGTAGGCCTAGCAGAGGCAAGCAAGAGGATCTTTTGCAAGGCTTCTTGAAGCATCTCTTGATAAACTGGAGCAGTTTGAAGCAAATCCCAAAGTGAGATCTTAGTTGGAGTAATACGAAGTTGCTCGACAAGATCATAATCACCTGGTGCTTTAATCATGGGTTTAGGTGTTGAAGGAAGGCTTGGTTGAGAAGGTGGTAAAGAAGTAGGAACTTGAGTGGGTTGAGATGTAGGAATAGGAGGCTGTTGATCAAAGTTTTGTTTGTTTCTTCTTGTATTATATGTGTGCCCAACAACATTATAAGAAGTGGAGTCTCTAGCTTTTACGAACCTTGAGTATAGGTCTAGTGAATCACTACGAAATAAAATCCCGTAGACAAAACAACCCCCCCTAGAAGAAGGGTCAACCAGGGTCACATAAATGACTAGTTTCTTAGGGCTCAGAGGAGCCATAGAGACTACAACTACATTTACTGACTTCCAATATTCTGGGGAGGAAGTTTGCTTGGGAGATTTGTAGATAGAGGAGGCGCTTCTAAGAAGTCACCTAGAGCATCATCCAGCATATCGAAATATTCCTTAGAGAAAACATTATCATAAGCATGAAAACATTGTAAAAAAATATCTGACATGGTTCATCTCAGGTTCGCCAAATGTGAGATAAGAGGGATTCCATGTACACTGATCTCTTTATTCTCAAGAGATCACCAGGGAATGAACTGCCCTTATCCACCTCAATATAAGTAGATTGGAGAAACGATAAAGAAAATTTACTCAATTTATGTTTCAAAGAAGACTACTTCAGATCCTTAGAGAGTGAAGGCTTTGGAGTTCTGCCTCTAATAGAGAAGCTCTCAGCCAAAAGACAACAACACAGATTCAGGACACTAGCGCAATGCGCTGTCGTCCAAACGGTGTGCTGGCGTCCTAAGCAACAGGAAGCTTAGGTGCTTAGACATGTAGAATAAAATTTCACCTCCTAGCTCAAATCTAAGGTCTTCTTGGATAGAGTAATCAAATGGAAAGTAGGAACTTAAAATAAAGCACAAGGAGAACTAGGAGAAAACTTACCTTCAATCAGATGTTCAATTCTTCACTCCAAGCTCCGCTTTGCAACCTACACACAGAAGAACGAGGGGAAAAGGTTGGGGCTATATAGGGGTCTACCACAGTCAGACCCCCGTTTTGGTGTTCCCACCTCCACGAACAACCAAGTTGGAAAGGAGTGTAAACGAAATGGACAAAATGTGTGGTGAAAGCAAAACCCGCTTTAGGAGTAGAACCCGCACCACTAAGTAGTAAATGAACAAGCAAATAGAAAGGAGTAAGAGAGAGAGAGTGTTACCCATGGGCCTAGACCCTCTCCAAAGCACATGGATGCATTGTTGAGTGCTTGCTTGAGAGTTGTAGTTGTTGGGAGGACATCAGTCCAACATGGCTTTGCTTGTGAGAGTGATGCTATCAAGAATGAAGAGAACTCAAGAGAGAAAAGGGTGTAGAGAACTTGATTGAATGACTTCCAACCCCAAATGAGAGAAAAAGAGGGGTTTTTGTTGCATGCAAGGGCAACAAAGAGCCGTTACATCCAAAATTTGACTGCTAGGACACATGTTGAGAGAGTCAAGATTCCAAATTCCCCATTTCAAACCCAAAAATCTGCTAGGATGTTAGCATGCCGTGCAGACGTCCGCACACTGCACGAGCGTCCAAGGCCTAGATTTTTGGGAAACGTGTCATTAGGCTTTTTTTGCTCAACCACTAGTCCACATGGAGTCAGAATTGCAAAATTTTGACTCATGGGATTTGTTGTCATTAATGCTCTAAGGTGTCATAAATGCTTGGAAAAAGTGCCAAAATGTGGAATTGCCCCTAGGTGCAATTCTACGATATTATAGGGGGAAACTCCTCCTTCCTTTTTCATGAAGTAACTTCATTTTAGAAACATATGACTTGGCATAGGGCTTTCTGAGTAAGCTCTCATGTCTTAGGATTAAACATTGGCTACTTTAAAGCAATTCCTCACAACAATGGTGTTAGCAACCACTTTAAAGTGGGGGTATACATAGATAATATGTTTCAAAATTTCTTATGTTTCATTGTGATTTTTTTTTTCTTGTGATGTGTCCTTTCCTTGGTGGTATCATTGGGTTTGATGTCCTCTAAGAGTGCGATATTTCTTAGCGTACAAATTTCCTCTTAGTGGTGATGTGACACACTACATTCCCTAAGTTGTGAATCTTTTACTCTTGACTTGTCCTCTCTTGGATACATTAGGCATGATGTTCCCTAAGATGAAGATCTTACATGAACTAAGCAAAATCCTTTTGAACAAAAAAAACCCTTTGACTAGCATTATTGTTCATAAGTGCTAACATAATGTAGCTTGTTAGCCTTATGAAGCTCGAAACTCTAAATTCAAGGCCACCAAGCATAATGCACTTTGCTTTCCAATGGAGCCTTGCCTTGTTCATAGGTGTTTAGCATAATACATCTTGTTAATCCCTATGAAGGTCAAACTCTAAATTCAAGGCCACCTATCATAACATACCTTTCTTGCCTATGGAGCCTTTCCTTATCTTGTGGCACCTTATTAAAGTTGGCAGGAGGATAGCTTTGATATGGTATGGGAGCCTAATATGATTCTCTCATTTTCTACCCTTTTGGGATACTCACCTAGTGGAAAGCTTGAGGTTCCACTACCCTAGAGGAAGTGCAACAAAACAAACCGATGGCTTAGATGTGTTTCATGTCGGTCGGACTGTCTAGGCTTGATCTTCCTGGTCTTTGATGTTGTATGATAGTGTATCTTCATCATTGTTGCATACATATGTGTCTTGAATGTCTACTTTAGTGCGAGTTTGACATGGAGTCATACTCATTAAAGTGGGGGAAAAATGTAGTGTAGGAAAAAGTATCCCTTTTTCACACTTAATTTGGGAATAATTAATAATAAATGAGCTTAATTATGCCTTGATTTAGTGTTGTAATATGTTTTTCATATTCACATTAAGTTTAGGGCCATTTTAAAATAAAAAACTTAATTTTCCTTGTTTTTGGTGTTGTAAGGTGTATCTTTACACTCACATTAATCTAGGGATTTATTAATTAATTGAGGTTAATTTGCCTTAATTGGCCCCTTTAATTCAAATCCAACCCTAATTAAATGCAATTTCTAAGGGATAAAATCGAACATTCATAAATTCCATTACACAACACTTAACTTTGGAAGATGTGTGTCCTAGGTAAGTGACCTAGGACCCATTTGTCATAGGGTGAATGGGTCCTCACTTAGACCTATGACCCTATTTTTTACATAATGTTTAACATTGACTAATGTGTGTCCTAGGTGAGTGGCCTAGGACCCATTCGACCTATGGCGAATGGGTCCTCACTTAGACCTAGGACCCCCCTTTGAAATATGCTTTTGGCAGTATTTTAATGATTTCAAAACTACAATTCAATGTCAGCTTGTGATATTTGAATTTTGGGAATTAATCTTAAGTTATGTATAAATACAAGGTTATTTCACTATGTTTCATCCTAAGATCCTAGTAATTTTTATGAGAGAATCCTCATAGAAAATTTTATGATCAAGAGAGCATTCAATAGCATTTTCAAGGCATTCAATGGTAGATTCATAGAAGATTATTGCAGCAATCAAGATTCATATCATCATGTCAAATATTTGTTGCATCATGCATGTTGTTTGAGCTAATATGTTGACGTAGTGTTCAAGATCTAATCAAGCATATCAAAGGCATTGTTTTACATCAAGTTTCATGATCAATATCTGCATTCATTGAGGCCACTTCATGCTAGTTTGCAAATTTGTTATATAAGGTTTCAAATAAGGCTTAGTGAGTTGTTACATAGATTTGTTCATTTATCATTCCTTGATTCTTTTCTATTTTATTTCAAGGTTTAATTACCAAAACAGAGTTTGACCAAGACAAACCCCCATTCCCTAACAAACAACATTTTTCTCTCTTTGATGTGTGATTACAGGTTTTAGGTTGAAGATCATTTGAAGAGCAAAATTGAAGAAAGTTGCAAAGTTGTCAAAATTACAAGAAAATTTGTCAAATCATAGAAACTATTCTACATATTTTATTTTTGGTTGTTCGATAGTAAACACTTGGAATATGGGAGTGCATATTAAGTAGAAGAGAACCCATAAAGCCCATAAAGAATTTTCCATAAACCCTATCCAAAACCCATTCGCCATAGGGTGAATGAGTCCTCAGTGAGCTTCAAAAGGCGACTTTTGGTGAAAGTTACACATTGTTTTCCCCTTTCCAAATCTGCCTTTTGATTATTGTTTTAGTCAGATTTGATTATTGTTCTTCATTTTCACTTTGTAACACACATTTTGAATGAAATTAGAGAAATAGGTGCATCATACCCCCTTTTGTTATCAATTCATTTTTGTGAACCTATTTTTCTATGTTTTAATTATATCGTGTGAGGGGAGTTATGTGTGTTGGATCCATGTGTTGTAATTTTAAAAATACAAAATTTAATAAAGAAACAACAATATGACCCTCACAATGTAATAAATTTGACACCTTAGTTTTATAAATGACCCTTGTTTACATGTTTTCCAAGAAAAGAACCAAAAATGAAAACCTGACATCTAATTAAAATAATATGTACTTGGTAATTTTTTGGAAAAAATAGGTCTAAGATCTATGTAGAGGGTTGAACAATCTTTTCAATGTTGCAAGAATTGTGAAAATCCAAGATCCAAGTCAATAGTTATGAGCCTCTAAGTGAAAAAAACTTGATCTATTTAGTTTAGAGGCATATAAAACTCACCAACAATGAAATCTAGAAAAATTAGCAGTGCCACTAGATTGGGTTCAAAATCATCTTTCCCACGATATATGGTTTACAAAAATAAGAGTTTGGATGCCCAAGTTATACCCAAATTTGTAAAAATTCTTCAATTTGACTTAGAAAGAGACTTGGGGTTAAAAATTCCTAGCACCTAGTCCTTTGTATGAATAATCGCTATCTATAGGGGGTTGAAAACTAGCCCTAGCCCATAGACTATTAGTGACCATGGAAAAGACTTGGTCACTCATGAAGTGAATGTTAGGAAAAGATGTGTTGTCCACCTTGCATAATGTTATAATATAATATTTTATTATTATGTGGTGCACCTAGGGGATCTAGGGATGTGTGCATCACATGGGTTAGCATTCTTGGGGTCGCTTTATGTTTTGTTTGTAATATTGTGATAAATATTTAATGTGGGGTTGCACATTGGAGAAAATATTTAATATTGGGAAAACTCAATATCAAAAAATTAAATGTGGGGGTTAATGGTTTTGTAAGCTCATGGTATTAGTCGCATGGTTTATGTAATACCACTTGGCGGTCTTGTGTGAGCTTGTTTCTATAAAGTCAAACACATGGGTAGTTGTCTAAGGTTGGCTAGTTGGCTATTTTGGCTAAGGGGTTAAGAGCATCTCTTGTTAGCATTTGTGAGGGTTGAAGCATGACATGGGATGTGTGGTTACATGCTTGTTCACATGGAGTGCTTGTAGAGGGCTTAATGTTTCAAAGATATTCATGGAGAACTCTGAATATGTATTGTAATCTTTATTGTTAAATAATACATGAGGGATGGATGCTTTTGGAGGTTGTTTTTTTCTCTCTCGAGGGTTTTCCCAAGGTATATCTTGTGTCATCTTTGATGGTATGTTGTATATTATTTTGCATATGGATTCTAAATATTTGTTTACATAGATTTCTCTATTTGGATTATGTGGAAATTATCTTGGTTAGATGCATATTTCATTTCATTTGGTACCAGAGCCATGGTTGTGGCTTGTCTAACCCTTTTTGGAGTAGATCTGGTTCATAGTTGAATCTAAGGCTTGTAGGGAAAGAATAAAGACAATGCAGGAAATGAGGATTTTGTGAAGGTTATTTTTATAGATTTGGGGTTTTGAGGTTGCAAATCTATGGTTATTTTTTCCAGATCTGGGGTTATGAATATTTCTTGTAAAAAGGGTTTTTTTATGGATGTTCATTATGAGGGTTTTGTAGGGGAAATATTTCAAATGACCCCTTGGGATAAAATATACCTCGCCATTAGATCCAAGAGGCCTGAGAGATGAACATTGACATAAATTTTGTCTATTTTGGTTAATGGAAAAAAATGGAAAAATAAATTTACTCTCTACCCTTGTCATGTGGCTATATGGTTGTCTAATTTATCTACAAGTTGAAAAAAAATATATTCTACAAGATTTTAAAATTTCCTATGTAGTATTTAAAAAATTTAAAACTCAATTAATAAAAAAAATTAAAAGTTAAAATTAAAAAAAAATCTTGGAGGGAAGGCAAGGTTCACAGACCTTGTACCCACCCTACCACACCTAGTGGTAGGTACTGCATGGTACTACTGGTGGCAGGCATGTCGACTACCATTGCTAGCCCTATCAACCCCTGACCAATGAGCTCCCAGCCAACAAGGGCTTAGCCTCCCCCGACACGGGCCCCTAATCCCTTAGGGGACTGCCCCTCACAGCCCACAAAACTATCAAAATTAAATCCACCAAAATTCAAAAATTTAAACCCGTCTTAATATTAATTTTAGGTTTACCACCATAGGGCCACCACTGCACCACCTAGGGCTCTACCATTGCTAGCGGGTTGCTCGAGGGCCACTAGCTAGCCACCCAAGAAGTATTTTAGATTTCCAAATATATAAGGTGTATTGAATATCAATGCAAGAAGTATTTTAGCCATTTTTGACATTTAGTAAATGAACCCTAGGTAAATAAAAGCATGTGAGGTATAGTTTTATTCTAGAAATAATTTATAAGGTGAAGATCTACTTGTTGGATAAGATCAGTGGTTGTTGTATCATTAATAAAACCATCTAGTATGAAGGATGAAGATTAATTTATTATTTATAGGAATATGAGAAGTTCAATTAAATTATATTTTTTAGATTTTAATTTTGTCAAATGTATTAATAGATGTCACAAAAAAGGAGCTATGGGATAAATTGGGTACTCTATATCAGGGGAAATCTCTAGCAAATCATTTTTTTCTTTGAAATTTGTATTCATTAATGATGAATGACGATGTCTCTATAGATGAATATTTGAATGCCTTCAATATTGTGGTAAGTTATTTATTATCTATTAAAATTAAAATGGATGATAAAGAGAAGTGTATTTTTTTTCTTTGTTCTTTACTTTACTCTTGATATAATTTAGTAATGGAAATCATTAGAACTACTTCTAAATTAAAGAGTGAGGATCTAGTAGCATCCTTGCTATCAAAATAAATTAAAAGAAAATATTAAAGAGATTATGAATCAAGCATGATGTCTTGGTTGTAAGAGGTTCTTCTGATGAGAAAAAATTAAAAATAATTCGAGAGATAAAAACTTTAGAAGAAAAAATACAAAATATAGAGGTAAATATAATGCTCTAGAAAAAAGTTAAAGAAAGTGTTGGAACTATGATAAAATAGGTCATTATAAGAAGAGTTGTAAATCTAAAAAGGTCGAGAAGGGAAATTCATCTTAAGATCCTTCTTCTATAGTTCTATCAAAGAATTCAATAGAATATTCAAGATATATTTTTTTGTGTTGAAAGCTTAGATAAACATTATGATATATGGCTAATAGATTCAAATTTCTCTTTTCACATGACTTTGCATAAGAAGTGGCTTAGTGAATATGAAAACATCAATGGATGTGAAGTATTATCAAGAGATGATTCAACATATAATATTCCATGTCAAGGAAGAGTGAAGTTGAGGCTAAAATATGGATGATAAAAACCCTTTCTAGTGTTTTGAACATTCCAAATTTGGCAATAAATTTTTGAGTAAGAAAAATGAATGATGTAAGTATCTAGGTAATATTCAATAAGGATAGTTACAAAATGATTTAGGGTGCTATATTATTAACAAAAGCAACCGATCTAGGAACATTGTTAATGATACAGAGCAGGGGAACAACTTGTTCTCAATCATAATTTGACTCAATTCAAACAAACTTTCACCTCTTACAACCCTATCTTGACATATTTCTCCAAACTCACCTAGTCTTTCTTGTAAGTGTCCAACTAGTCAAAAATGAACATAAATTCCTCAAAACTCCTCATACCTAGAAACCAATTGTTGTTTTAAATGCCCACTTTTCCTTCCAAAGCATATCCAAAATTTCCATATAGGTGTTTTGGAACATCAGCCTCAAAAAGTGACTGTCCTTAGTTTTTAAGGGTGAATTACCCCACTTTTCCAAAGAAAATACCACTAAAACTCCATACCAATTACACACAACTACTCATACCTTCTCCATAGGTCTCATATATTCTAAATCACCAATTCTTAGAATAAGAAACCCACACTAAGCCACTAAGTCACCAAACCCTCATTTTACCAAGTTTTGGGAAGGATTGATTGAAAAGCACCATTCTAGACCTCTCCTAACTTTTTCAATGCCTCCAACACATCAGGTTATGCCTACCCATGCTTAAAATACTTTTAGAACTTTCTACCCCCAAATTTTTAACACATTTCTACTCTCAAACCTCACAAATTCACTCAAAAATGCACAAATTGCCACTTAGGGCATCTCACCAAACACACAATTCACCACCCCTGCTCACAAAAACAATTTAAAACCCCTGATCCTACCATTTGAGACTCACTCCATTGATAAACAGTGAGATCAATAGGTGGAATGAGTCATTTTCCCATTTTAAGACTTCAAAACCCTTGAAGATGGAGTTTTAAGACCCTCCTACAAAAATTCAATCATCAATCACTCAAAATTCAATAGTTTTCAATCCCACAAAATAAAAAATGGTCCTAAGATGTTTCTCTACTAAAAAAAATCCACTTCCAACCTTGAACCTCTTGTATGGACAAGATCTTTAGCTTGCAACAACATATTATGAAAGAAAAACACAAATTTTTTAAGAAACTGGGCACTTTTATTGAGTTTCGATCACAAAATCATCAAAACCAACCTTGCTTCAAAGTTTACAATGATATTTAAACATTTTCCCACCAACTTCAACTGTTCAAAACTGACTCCTAACCTACTTGATCGTTGGCCTTCTCCAACATTACATTTTTGCACTTTTTGCATGACAACTTTTACATAATTTTGTAATTTTGCAATATTTGTACAAATGACCTCAAATCACTCTAAAGACCCCCTAAATACATTCAAATGGTCTCAATGGACCTTATTTAAAAAAAAAAACTCTAAAAACTCCTAGAACCTAATCCATGACCACATTTACATGAAATACCATGGTGCCCCTGCACCATACACCCGACCAAAAGAAATTCCCAAGTCCCCTTGAGGACTGTATGCCATCAAAGCATGTTGTCTCTAATCATACCAAGGTCTCCAATCTGCATATCCTCTGAGTGACTCTTTCCCATGAGTCTAAAACTAAAAACATTTCTACCCTCTAATTGACTTCTCCTTTGAAAATGTTGTCCTCCATTGAATGGATGTTGTCTCAATGCACTTTGTAATGTTGTCAAACCTGATCTCACTCATACAAACACCTTTTTTCCACCTTTTTCTTGGACTGCTATCCTTTCAACCATTGTTGCATGCACAAACTGACTCCTTTGCTTCTTCCTCTCTCCTTGTTTCATTTCATTCCTTCCTCTGATATTATGCATCAGATTCTCTTTCCTTAGACCCTTTTCATTTTCAAACCTGTACTCCACTGTATTGACAACCTTAGTAGCCTCTTCCATGATAGGACTTGACTGCCCCTCAACCTCTGTAGTAACTATAGGACAAAACAATGTCCCCACCATAATCTTATCATTGCAACCTTGTTTTCCCATAGGCAACTCATACCTAATCTTCTCTGTATCAGACTGTGACACTAATCCACCTGCTTTCCTCTGCAAAGTTAGATTACCCTTCCACTCAGCTATCTTAGCACCTTTAGGTCTTGAAGTGACTGTAAATCCCAAACTCTTGTCTTCCTCAAACCTCATGACCTCCTTGCCTATCATAACTATTCTTGTTTCCTTGGTCTTCTCTTTGAAATCCTCCTACAATGGGGTTAGCTTGAAAGAATTCCCATCCTTGTCAATGGTATAAGTGTTAGCCCTTCCATCATATAATGCACGCCTATCAAATTGACATGGCCTACCAAGAAGTAGATGGCAAAAATCCATTGGCAAAATAT
>VDFB02143944.1:0-13313 GCA_007258455.2 Sequoia sempervirens
TAATTTGAAATTTCTTTGGTGCCTTTCTTCGCAGACATTAAGACCTTTGTACAGGATGACTTTGAGAATACTGCTACATTCTCCACTTTGATCCAGAACACGCAGGACTCCTTAGCTGCTTGGAGAAAGTCTTGTACAAGGCACGAGCATTCAGTCACGGTGTTAGAGTTTCAGTTGGATTGTGTTCCACCTATTTCGGTTCAGGAAGTTGAGGCCGTACTTAGCAGATTTGTTGAGTTGGCAGTCAAGGAGAAGGCCAATGGGAACACACTACTGGACGAAGATCTTCTAGAAGACTGAATATGGAGCATTTATTGCATTTTCTATTTTTGGGAGTGAGTGGGAATCTTTGATTCATTGTGCCACCACTCCTATTAAGCAGATTTTAGGGTTAGAAATTTGGTGTACCGATTCAGCCCACTCTATTGGTGTAACCCTAGCCGTCCTTGGACTTGGCTAGCTATAAAGGGGAGTCCCCCTGTTGTAAGGCATTAGTTAGAATCGGATTAGAAAGTTAGAATCAGAGTAGACATTGAGAGGGCATTAGAGCTAGATAGTGTAGCTTTGTAGAGCATTTTGCATCATTTGGAGAAGAAAGAAAGTTTTCCCTTTGAAAACTTTTGAAGAGATTGTTGTGTAACACATTTTATGATAATAGATCTTTTCATTGATGATGGAATTCGTCTTGTCATGAAATGCTAGCAAGATTTCTTCTTCCTTTCGTATCCAAGTAGATTAAATTCATGCAAGTAGCTTACTTAGGTGTGTGGTGTTTTATTGAGATAGCTTCGCTTTATTCCATACCACTAGCGACTTGTTGATGATAAGTCTGCCTTGTGTGGTCAACTGGACATTACATTGAGTTTAACTTCGGTTATGGTTTACATACTTATATGCGTTGTTCTGATGGTGTATGTATGTTAAACTATAACTTGAATACCTTTTGCTATCCCCTTTGAAGATTGCACCGATTTTGCTGAGGCTATCCGACGGAGGCTAGGTGAAATCCGGTTGAAGTCTATTGAAACGAAGCCCCACTCATCTTGCATTTAGAATAGAATATAAGTTTCTTAGGCCCTTTCCCCTTTTACTTTCCGCATATTTCTGATTAGTTTTAAGAAAAGAACCACATTGCCAAATCATACACGTGAGAATTCCCCTTCAAAATCCTACATTAGCTGCGAACTGTGAAAATCTGAACAATTGTGTAAGTCCCCTCGTACGAACACAGCAATACACATCAACCAAACTGGGTCTATTCACCTTTTTATGACCTTCTGCTTTACATTCGGTACACCATAATTCTTTAGGCTCCTTCGAACTCTCCTTGTCGGCCTTCAGCTCCTTCATCATTCTCATCATATCCCGTTGGAGAGCTTGTATGGTTTTTGATTCATCTTCGCTGCTCTCCTCCGTACTTTCATCGTCATTTGTTTTCTTCTTCCCCTGAGAGGATGTCTTATTTGCACTCTTGATGTCCATCACCCTATTATAGGATTTAGCATATGAGGATGGAGGTACCACCTTCATTTTCTTTCGCAGAGAGGGAAGTAACCCTTCAATAAACCATCGCTTCTTCAAGCTGTCTACCGATTGTATCTCTAGTTTCACCAGCAACTCCTTGAGTCTATGGTTGTAGACTCATACGTTTTAATGCTTTCCCTACTTCATGTTATATATCTCGGCTACGATCTCATTGTCATCTCTCAAGAGTTTGAATTACTCCTCGAATGCTCTCTTCAGTTGTCTCCATGAAAATTTTTGTGCTGCTTTGAGTTCAGTGTACCAATCTATGGCTATGCCTCTCAACATTGTTGGGAAGGATCTTAGCCAGTAATCCATTTCGTCCTGCTCATTCGCTATCCATATCGTCACACATGTTTTGCAATGACATATTGGATCCTCAAAATCATTCCCCATGAACTTTGGCAGCTTCTGCCTTTCCATGCTTGGACTGGTTGGTGGAGTCACCATGTCTCTTCCCCGATGCCCTCCTTGTGCATTGGACCTGATTGGACTATTTCTCTCCTAAAGTTTTGGTACCTCTCTTGCACTCCCAGCCACGTCCCCAACACGTCCCCTCTCAGCACCCTCTACAGCTCAAGTCTCCTAGGGTTCATTCTGGTACTCCCTCCATCCAGGGATCTTTGGCTTGGATCTTCCAATTCTCGATTCTCCATCATCCAATATGGACAACTCTTGAATGCGGCATATGTTGTTTTCAAGTTCTCTTGTTAATTCATTTTCATCATTTTAAAAATTTTCTTTGTCTACTACGAACGGTGTCTAAAGGTGTCTCGGTTTTGTTCGTCCCCAAGGTTTTTGTTCAGTTTGGTAATGTCTTGGTTTATTTCATTACGATCTTCATTCGTTTCAACTATTTGTTTCAGTCTTCTCCGTCAGGTTTCTTGTTCTTTTAGTCTAAGTGATCTTCATACTCTTTCCTCCAATGTTTCTTGCCTGCTTGGTACTTGGTCTTCATCTTTATTGGGTCATACAAGCATTAATTGTTGGTCGTACGATCATTAATTGCCGGGAATATGCCTTTGACTAGTGTCACATCCTTCCTCCCGCTTGCTTCTTTCTTCGTACTGTTGTAGTATTTGTTGCCTTTGTCATTCTTGGTCACTCTCTGCCCCAAGGTCTTGCAGTATGATGTAATGACGTGTGAGCAACCTTGGTAGTTTGTTGAGGAGATGGTCGACCTCTAGGTTGACGTGCAGTCTGTCCCAGATGACCGACTGAGGGATCTCTCGCCCGAGAGCCTCCCTCCATACATGATCCCTCAACGAGATATCCCACAGGTTGACGAGGTCTTGTGTTAATTTGTCTTCTCTTTCCTCATTTGCTTGTACCGATTCTTTGGTTGGCTGACCCGTTACGATGCCATCCTCCTGTCTATGGTGTGTTTGAAGGTTCAATTCGGCAACGGTGCCAAATGTTTACTCACATGAGTAAACGAAAATATCACATATAGAACATGTAGAAACATTCATGTACAAACAATGTGCACAGAATAGTACTTCATTTATTAATGCAATAGAACCAAAATACAATCATCCGTAGTATCATAACATCAAGATGTAGCATAATCTCATAATTACTATCATCATATGTCTTGACTACAATGATCCGAGTACATATAGTTGCTGGCAGTGGTTGAGAAACCAACCGTTGCGACTCTTTGTTAGAACAAATCCAACTAGTCAGGGACTTAATTTCCTAAAACATGTAACATAAAGTATATGAAATATTTGCTGCCTAACTATAGTTTTATTTAGTTACAATACTTGGCCGACTAATGACACTCTTGGCCGACTACAAACACATGCAACCTATTAATGCCCCAAGCACAAATATCTAAGCATATGTCCTTTACCCATGAAGTGACTCAATTTTAACTCAAACAATCCTCTCTCTAATTATTTGAAATAATCACTTCGGCGAAAACATTTCTTTTTAGTATTTGATTCCTTAGGTCTAACCCAGTAGTCACTTAGCACCTTTACACATGTTGTTTAAGCCTATATATATAGCTATCATTTAGCCAAGATACTAGGGACTTGAGCCCTTAGTTGCATTTTCTCACTTAGTTTTTTTTTTATACAATCAATTATGCCATTAGTTTACTGTTCTTATAATTTAACAATGACATTTCTATAAACAACAAAATAAGGTTACACTAAGGTATTGTTCCCATCTTTACATATTGCTGGAAATTAATAACTTCTGTGTTGAATATATCAAATTTGAAATAACACAAGTTACATAGTTATCCAAACCTTGTACAAGATTGCTGATCATACTAGTTCACAAAATAAAGCTGTAGATGAATGCCCAGATTCAAGGCAAAGTACTAAATATGAATTACATATCCACAACAACATGATGCTAAATTGAACTTCATGATACTGATATGGATTTACTTATTCTTCAGTCATTATGCTAATAAATAACAGCTTGTGCTTTAAAACTTTTAGAGTTATTTGTGAACCACATAATTATTGTAATATCCCTTGCTCAATCTGCCCTTAAAATGCTGATTTTTGTATTTGGCCGAGAGTGTGTGTGTACTTGGTCTGTTGGGAGTCATAAGTAAATAAGACTTTAGTTAATATTAATAATCCATGTACTTATGTTATGTACGTGTCATGTTAGTTGTGAATCTAACACCAAAGAGGGAGCAAGACACCTTTAAAGCAAACATTGCCAAGTTCCAACTGATTTTGGATCGTAAGTATGGATCTTGCGAAGGCTTCATCCACAACTTTTGGAATGCTATAATCATCAGGTTCTGCATCCAATACTCCTGGCTTGGGGACATCCCAAAAGAAAGTTTTCCCTTGGAGAACAAGCTCTATCCTTGAGAGGAATGTTAAGCAACTGATTTCTTCGTGTTGGGAGGTCTCATGAATTCGGCATCTTCCTGGCAAAGCAAACTTAGACAAATTCCCGGGGTGCAGTTGTGCATTCAATCTTTCTTGAATTTGAGCAATATCCGTGAGACTGTCTTGAGGGCAAGAAATGTGCCCATCCATTGAGAAATCACTTTTTTGATTTTTTTGAATTTTTCAACTTTTCACTTGTTTTTGGATTTTTTGACATAAGAGAGATCTAACATATCTCTGATTTGGCACTTCAAAGCTCATCCTGGTTCCTTCCATCCTCTAGAACAATCCAATGCTCGCCCTCCTTCTAGCGCCAATTTTGTTAATGTGTTTTCCATGACCGCACCAACGCAGAATAAAGTCGCCAACGGCTACCCTATTCTCTCTTGATCAAAGTATCCAGCACACTAAGATTGCGAGAGAGTTCGTGTGTTCAACTCCAAGGTTCCTTCAATGCCAATAGTCTTAGTTGGCTCAATGTGATTTGCTGGTATTTCAAGGGGACTTACGAAATTGTTCGGTAGCGGAGAAAGGAATTCAAATGCTTGAAAGATTTGTCTATAAAGTTCTTGTTTTAGAAGGTACTGAATGTAAATAGTGCAGGGTTAAGAAGGCTCTAATCTACTCTAAGGCATGGGACATGGAGCTCAACTTCAACAAACTTCAACCAAACTTCGCTTTGCCTCGCCTCGGACAGCTTCCACGGAGTCGGTGCAATCTTCAGGGGAGATGACTAAAGATGTTCAAACCACCACTTGACATAAAGATACCGTCACAACGACGCATACCATCATTCAAACTGTGATTGAAGTTAGGCCCACAACGTTTCTAGTTGACCACACAAGGCGAACACACCATCAGTGAGCCTGCTAGTGGTATGGATAAGCGAAGCTTGCTTAGATCAAACACCACATTCCACAACTAACATCTACTTGCATAAAAATAAAATTACGCTACTCTATGCTACTTGAAGTAGAAGGGATGAAGAAACCTTGCTAGCTATCCATAACAAAGACGAATTTCACCATCAATGAAAAGATCTTCTATTATGAAAGTTTTACACAACAATCTCTTGCAAAAGTTTTCAAAGAAAAACTTTCCTTCTTCAACTACACTATCAATCTATACTAAGCTACTTCTAAGTTGTCCCTCTACTCTATGTTTACTGTCTAATTCAATGTCTATTCTAATGAGATACAAATGAAGGGGGAATGCCCCTTTATATAGCTGGCCAAGTCCAACGGACGGCTCAAATTACAATCGGCTGGATGGCCCAGATTGTGCCACCTCAGCCCTAAACAAGATTCACCCTAAAAACCGCCACCAAGAGGAGTGGGGTAATAAATGAGCCATTAATGTCCATCATCCTTCTAGAAGATTCTAGTCTAGAAACGCGTTCACACTGTTCTTGATCCTCTTCTTGACTGCAAGCTGGATGAGTCTGGTCGCCACTGCTTCAAATTCTTGAACATCAAGCCTACAACTTTCTTTTTCCTGCTCGACGATGATTTTCCTCCTTGATGTTGTTCTTCAACTTTGAATTGCTTGGGTTTCCATTTTCCTCCATCCTGAGCTTTGAAAATATTTCTTCTTTGTCACTTGAGCTGGGCACATACTAAGTCTCAACGCTTAGCCACTTTCTGGCAACTTTTCTTCCTTCGAGGTTGAAATGTAGTCATGAAGTACTTGCTTTATCGCTTCAAGTCTTCGTGCTCTGGCCTTGACGTTCATCTTGCAAAATAGATAAAAAGAAGAGCCTCAGAATATAAACTCCCCTTTACTTGATCTTCATGTTTTAACTTCCAAGGGTTTGAATGATCTTCGGAACATTTCTTTTATAGTTTTTCAACATTTTCATGCCATCTTGACGCCTTCATCTTGATGTTTGAGTTTTACTTTAGCTTTACATTCTTCATGCCTTAGACAAATTTCATCTTTCTCAAGGGCGTCTCATCTTTAAGAAATTCATTTCATAAGTTGAGTCGTTGATGATTTTGATTTTTATTCAACTCTGGCTCAAGAAGACTATCTTCACGAAGAATTTAAGCAGATTCACCTAGGAAATCAACTTCAAATTCATCAGCCAAGGCATTTTATTGCAACATCTTTTCTTTTATTTCTTGCCTTAGAAAATTTTTCTAAATTTTCCCTTTAGAAAATTCATCAATCTGATGCCCATGGAAAATCTCCATCTTGCAAGCCTTGGCGAAGTGCAAAAGACTATATAATCCACTCCTTGTCAAAGATCTTCAATACCCAGAAGAAAATTTCTTTCAGAACTTGTCGAATTCATGGGTATACAACGAACGGGTTCATTTGATTTTCTTGAATTTTGAACCTTAGAAAAATAATTTTCAACTAATTTATTCCTGTTCTTCACATCTGTGAGTATTTCTTTTGCTCTGACTTGAAAAAAATTTCATTGACCCTGTGCAGCTGGCATCATCGGACTCCTTCACTGGCAATCTTGTTCGTGTCTCAAGAAAATTCCATCACTTCATTAGACTTGGGCGTTTTTTTCTAAGGAAGAACATTTTGTGCCTTAGAAAAATTTAAATCACTTAGCATTTTTGAATTTTTTGCCTTAGAAAATTTTAAATTCATCTTAAAATCATTCTGCCCGTGGTGAGGAAAATTTTATTTCAACTCACCTAGAAAAATTTTCTTCCTTGAATGCCTTGGGCGCACTTTACATTCCATGAGGGATATACTTCCTTTTAAATTCCAACGCCTACCTTGTTTTCAACACCTTAGCAAATTTTATCACCTTATGCACCTTGGGCGCATTTAGCACCTTGAGTAGGATATTTTACTTCCAACGCCTAGTATTTTTCCCCACCAACTTCACTTTGCTTACCACGTTTCACCCCACATTCCTTATTCACCTTTCACCTACTTCACCTTGGGCGCATTCACAAAGGCAAGAGGATGGGCGCATATTCTAGGTGGAGGAGGATGAAGTTTCTAACGTTTCTGGTTTTGACCATTGACTTCCTTTTAACTTGAGCGCATTTTGCCTATGGTGAAGGATAAACATGTTGACTCTTTGACTTTCTCTAGCTTGGAGTGACATGGGCGCATTTAGGGGGTGGCAAGTGAATATTCAACACTTAGAAATTTTAGCAACTCCTTGGTAAAGTGGGCGCATTTTGATGGGTGAGGAGGATATTTCTTATACTTGGAAACTTTTATCAATCTTTCAAGCTTGAGGGCGCATTTTAGATAGGCAGGAGGATATTTGTTTGCCTTAGAAATTTTTATCAACCTCTTCTTGACCTTGCCTGCACATGGGCGAATTTTGCCTAGGGAGCAGGATGAAACTTTTACTTAGAAATTTTTAGCATCTTGTGCTTGTATGACGCATTTGGAGGTGGCAGGTGGATTTTTAAATTCTTAGAAACTTTCCATCACCTCAAGGCAAGTTGGGCGCATTTAGGGGGTCAAGGTGGACAAACTTCCAGACTTAGACAATTTTCAACATCTCAGTTAATTCTTCCTTGGGCACATTTGAGGTATGGAGCAAGACTTTCTTCAAACTTAGAAAAATTTTCCATCTGCTAGCCAGCTGAGGATGGGCGCATTTTGGGGTAGCTACAAGATAAAGCTTATGCCTTAGCCAATTTTCCTGACTTTTGTCAGCTTCTCTGTGTCCTGCTATTTATAGTAAGTCCCTTGATTTTCATATCTCAGAAGCTCGGATCAATTTGAAATTTTGAACACAGGACTTTCATGACCTTGTTAACCTGTTTACACTGCCATCTTGAGCTGGCCTACTAAAAATAGCATGTTTCTGAAGGTGATTTACTATTTATAGTAACTGCTTGTTTCTGAGACTTCCATATCTCCGTTTGACTTGAAATTCAAATGGTGTGCTCCTTATCAGGTGACTTGCCCGTTGACACTGGCGCCTGCTGCTGACTTTCTATTTTTAGAAAGTTCTTCAAATTTTGCATTTTAAGCTGATTTTGACTTTGAAAGGCTTGATTTTGCTTTATTTTGACCCTCGGGACGCGATTGAACTGCGGGTACCTGATATTTGCCTTCAACTTGCTATTTTTAGTAACTTAAAAATAGCAATTGCTCAGAATGTCTTCAAATTTCACATGTTGAATGCCTGAAGTGTGGTGGTCATGGCGAGATGTTGTCTTTGCATGATCGTCGTGTTTTGTCCTCAAATCTAGGAAACCCTAATTTCTTTGTGCCAACCTACTAAAAATAGCAAGTGTCTAATTTTCCATCCTCTACAACTCCGTTTGACCTTATTTCTGTTGCATTGCACCCCGTTCGTGATTTTGATGTGCTGGGAAGTGGCTGCCATAGTGCATCTGCTAAAAATAGTAAGTTGCCGAAGGAGTGACTATCTCGCTTTGCATGTCACATCACTGCAAGGGTTTCAAAAAACCCAGAAAGAATCACTCAACATGCGCTAAAGACTCCGACATGCAAACCCTAAAAATAGCCTCCGAAGGCTGAACTCTGAAAGTTGTTATCTCACTTTGCATGTTATATCACTGCGAAGTTCTCAGAAAACCCAGAAGGAATCCTCAGACATGCATTGAAAAACTCTGCATATAAAACCCTGAAATCTACTCTGGAAGCTGAACTGCTAAAAATAGCAAGTTGTCCGTTTCAGCTCAAATTTTGCCGGCGAGGAACTTGACATGTTTTGAATGCAGTGTGACTGTTAAAACTTCAAAAATGTTGACGGAATGCCTTGAGTTACACACTTACTAAAAGAGTAAGTTGTCAAAATATTATGAAATTTTAGTGGAAACCTGCTGGAAGCATACTGACAGCAATGTCAATCTCTGTTTTCAATTTATTCACCTCGTTTAACCTCAGATTGGCGGGAAAGTTCAAAACGCTAATTTTCAGACTTGGCCAAAATTTCACTTTTAAGCTCACAGACAAGCACATCCCCGGAAAGACAGACAGTAGAAAAGAGAGACAACGACAAAACGACCCAAAAGCAAAGCCAAAAGACCGAGACGAAGCAAAAACTAGGGGGTCCACATTTGCAATGGGGCGATGTGTGAAAAAGGTCACAACAAGTTGGAAGTGAACGACGAAGTGAATCACCTCCTGAACCATATGCCCAGATTGTTGGCCCGTCATTTCACTATCCTGGAAGACTTGCGAGAAGAAGAGGATCAGGAGCGCCAAAGGCAACAAATACTGTAGCGCTACGAAGAGCGAACCAAACAAGAAGAAGAGGAACGAGACACTAGCCGGAGATGTACGTTCGGTAGCCAACAATGATCGCCTGAACAATTTTTAATGCCCGTACGGTCGAACAAAGACAAGAACCAAGTACCTGACGAGCATGAGACTCAAGAGAAGGTTTGGCGATCACTCAGGCTACAGGGACAAGAAAACCAACGAAAAAGACTAAAGCAAGTTGGTAAGGAATTTGATAAGGATCTAATTGAAATAAACCAGAGTATTAAAAGAACACATGAGAATCTGAAGAGAATAGACACATCTATTGCAAGAGCACAATGAAGATGAATTAAGTAGTAGCATCAGACGTTTTCAGGAGTTGTCCTTATCGGACGACGATGAATGGCTGACAAGTGGAAGATTTGAGCCCAATACCCCAAGGCGGAGAGAGTATCGAAGGGAACCCCAGGACACCCAAGGTGTCGAGGACGCTGACGCAAGATGTGGGAGTGACTTGTACGTGGCCAAGATTGCAAGTGATGCACCAAAACGTAGTGGGGAAACTAGTCTAATCGGGTCCAATACATGAGGACAACATGGAAAGATGGTGACTCCTGAGTGACAGAAACTGTCGAAGTTTATGGGGAATGGGTCAAAAGATCCAGTACGACATTGTAAAACATGTGAAACCATCTGAATAGCAAGCAGACAAGATGATCCAGATCAGTGGCTGAAATCATTTCCAGCGACACTGAGAGATAGTGCCATTGACTGGTACTCTAAATTAGATCAAGTACACACAACTACATGGAGATTGTTGAAACAAGCATTTCAAGAGGAGTTCAAACTCTTGCAGGATGATAGCGAGATTGTTGCAGAGATATACAATACCAAGCAAGGAAAGCACGAGAGTGTGCAGACCTATAATCGAAGACTCAAAGATTTGTTATGGAAATTGGAGGCACAGCTAGCCGACGGGTTGAAGAAAAGACGATTCATCGAGGGCTTGCTTCCGTCATTAAGAAAGAAAATGAAAGTCGTACCTCCTTCGTCGTACACCGAAACATACAATCGGGCAATGGACATAGAAAGTGAAAATAAAACATCCTTCTGAGGGGAAAAGAAGACGGACGACGAGGAGAGTCCGAACGACAGTGACGGTGAATCCAAGACCGTACAAGCACTCAAAAAAGATATGATGCGAATGATGAAAGAATTGAAGGCCGACAAAGAGAGTACGAGGGAAGCACAAGAACTGTGGTGTACAGAGTGCAATGGGGAAGGTCACACAAAAGTGAACTGTCCAAAGAAGATGTTTTGTGATATCTACCAAGTTATGGGACATTCCATTAAAGAATGCCCATACAATTTAGAGCAAGGGGTACACAAGTTCTCTTCACTCAAGGAGAGCCATCAACACGGCCGAACACACCACCGAAGTCTGAGTACAACAGCAATGCATCCCCTGGAGCTTATTGAAGCAACAAAAATCCAAGAAACATGATACAATACAATGCAGGAATTGCAACGAATGGGGCCACTTTGCCAGGGATTTCCAGAACGGTCATGGTTCAGGAGGGAGATTGTGTAAGTGTTGTGGACCAGGAAATCATGAAGATAACAAATTCCCTAAGCAAAAGGGTATCCACATGCTGGAAGTAGAAGAACAAGAGGTACTGGCGATCACCAGAGCACAAGCAAAAAATGCCACATACCTAGATCCACGTACGAAGAAACAAAGGATGAAGGAAGCAAAAACTGAAGTGGAACTGGCGATGGCGAAGGAAAACAAAGTACCTTTGGAGAAGCCAAGAACCTCTCGGCCGTTGGAGGCAGAAACCAACATCGTACGATAGGTACTGCAGACCACCGTACCAATCAAGGTAACTAAACTTCTCCAGACTATGTCGCAGTTGGGACTAGCGATCACAAACGTCGTCAGGGATGGCAAGCAACTGCGATTAGAGGAACGAAGGCAATAATTGGTACCAAAACCACCACCGTACAATGAACAAACAATCAACCCAGTATTGCTCATGGTGAACATCAGGAAGATGCTAGCGATTGTGCATATGGAGATCAGAGGGAATATCTTGACAAATACTATCATCGACAAAGGATCGGGAGTCAATGTACTACCCGAAGACACATGGAAGAGTCTTGGGAAGCCTACACTCTGGCCACCAACATTCCAACTAGTTGGCGCTGATCAACATGGTATCAAGCTGTTGGGAACGCTGATGGGGCAGAAGGTGATGATCAAGACAACATTTTTTGCTAAATTTTGTCGTCATCCCATTACAGAGGAAAGCGTATGATGCACTACTTGGGAGAGGATGGCTGATAGCCGCGAAGGCATATCATAATTGGAAGAGGAACACAGTCTTGATCGAGAACAACAGGCGGAAGTACATCATCGACTGAACCAGGTCGTGAGCAAAGAATTGGCTTCCTCTGGATCAGAATTGGATGGAAGTGAGTTGGATGCGAACGAAGGAAGGAAGGCTATGAAACTGAACACCAAAGGCATATTTGAACTCGAGAATTGTTCGAAGGATGAGACAAGCTCGTTGAATGGCTTATTTCATTGGCAGATAGAAGACTATGAAGTGTTCCACTGAGAGTGTAACATGCTACAAATCGGGGAAATCAAGGAAGAAGAGAAATAGGGAAGGATTAGCCAAGCACTTCCGCCCGAGTATGGAGAGTACAAAGAAAGTATCAAAACTGGACGATACGCCAATCCACAAGTCCGAACAGGTACAAGATGAAAAAATTGTGTTGGTTAAAAAATGAAAAGTATGAAAAAATTAAAAAATTAGAAAAAAAGAAAAGAGATGAAGAGAGAGAAAAACGAGATGAAGGAAAAATGGAAAAGAAGAGAGGGGATGAGAGAGAAAATGAACAACATTGGAAAAAAATAAAAATGGAGAGAAACGAAAAATCAAAAAATAAATAAAAATGGAAGAAAAAATGTTAAAAAGCAAAAATTGAAGAAAGAGGAGAGAGAAAGAGGGAGAAATAATAAAAGAGAAATAAAATTTGGAAAGAAAAAAATTAAAGAGAAAAAAAGAAATTATAAATTATAAAAGGAGTGAAATGGGAAAAAATAGAGAAAATTAAAAAATTGGAGAAGGGGAAAAATAAAAGAAATTTGAAGGGAGACAAAGGCGAGTTATACAAAAAATCAAAAGGCAATATTCTCATTGAGCATATAGTACGCTATACGATCAAGCTCAAGAAGGAAAAGGGGAAAGGAGAGAGATTGGACGAAACTTCAATAGCCAAGACAATCGCACGAAGAAAGGAAGAGCGAAGCAGGAAGTTCGTACGCCCTTGGTGCCCAAATAAGTCTGTACGACATTGTTGTCTGGAGAAGTTGATACAATCTGACAATGAGGGCATACACTGTAGCAAAGAAGCTGTACGCTATAACAAGGAGGCCGTACATTTGGAGGAGAGGGTCGTACGCTTTGAAAAGAGGAAGTTCGTATGCCTGGAGAAGAAATCCATATGGTGTGAGATGAAGTCTGTCGTACGCTTGGCTAAGGAAGAGGTCGTACGATATGAGGTGGTCGTACAGTGTGCTGAAGAGAAATTAGTACGGTGTGTTGAGCAGGAGTCTATACGCATAAAGAAGTTTGTACGCACTGAGCAAGGGAAGGCTGTACAATGCGGAAAAGGAGAAGTCGTACTAAGTGTCGACTTGAACAAGGGGAGATGTCAGAAGAGGGAGTCAAACGCAAATGCCGTACCAGTTGCCAA
>VDFB02143945.1:0-26844 GCA_007258455.2 Sequoia sempervirens
AACCATGGGTCTTAGGATAGCAGTGCAGTGGAACATCATAGCTCTCAAAGTATATAAAGACTCCCAATTGATCATAAATCAAGTAAACGATGAATACTAGACCAAGGATGAAAAACTCACTCCATACAAGAAATTAGTGGAGACTCAAAGAATCCTTCATCGAAATAACATTTGAGCAAATTCCTAGAACCAACAACAGAGTAGCAGATGCCATGGCAACAATTGGATCTTTATTGGACATCCCCCACAACGTTTCAAAAATATGAACTCCTGATTGATCAGCTTCTCGTGCCTGCATTCGAGGTACCATAATCGAAATATGTGTGCAAAATCGTTGGTCCCGGTGATCCTTGGTATCACGACATTTACACATACCTTCGTATAGGAGTCATACCCATCGACCTACCCTCAAACCTAAAACAAACCTTTGTCAAAAAGGCATCCAAATTTGTCATCTTAGGAGATACCCTATATCATAGGAGCATAGAAGGGACCTTACTGCGCTGCTTAAATGCTCAGGAGACACTAACCGCTCTAACTGAAGTACACAATGGTATTTGTGGTTCGCACTCGAGTGGAATGACCATAGCCAAGAAATTGCTGAGGATGGGGTATTATTGGCCCACAATGGAAAGAGAAGCACATGATCATGCCAGAAAGTGTCTACAATGTCAACAGCATGGGGACCTCATCCATGCTCTAGTTCAAGAGCTTCATCCTATCATCACACCATGGCCCTTTTCGCAGTGGGGACTTGATCTCATTGGAAAAATCACACCCACTTCATCTAATGGCCACAAATTCATCATAACTGCCACAAAGTACTTTACTAAGTGGGTGGAAGCCATACCCATGACGTATATAATTGGGAAGTAGATTTCTAAGTTCATCCCGAACTATCTCATTTGTCAATATGGTGTTCCACAAGCTATTATCTCAGATAATGGGACACCGTTCAAAAATTAGGAGGTTCGTGACCTATGTGAGAAATTCAAAATCCAACATCGCTTCTCCACCCCATACTATCCCAAAGGAAATGGCCAAGCAGAAGCTACAAACAAAACCATTCTAGAAATCCTCAAGAAGACAATTAATGACACAGGTCGTGACTGGCATTTATAGCTTAATCCCACCCTCTGGGCCTATCGAACTAGCATCCGCACACCCACCGATGCCACCCCTTTCTCCCTGGTCTACAAATTAGAAGCAGTACTCCTCATTGAGATCGAGATCCCATCACTCAGGATATCACTGCAGAACCTCATCATAGATGAAGAGTATCGAGTATCAAGATTAAATGAGCTAGAGCTACTACATGAGTGATGGATAGATGCCTTGAATCATTTGCAAGTCTATCAGAATAGACTCAAAAGGAGCTACAATAAGAAAATCAGAAGCAGGATGTTCCAAGTCAGAGAACTAGTATTGAAGGAAAATCAAATGAATGTCCCAAACCCAATTGGCTGGGACCATTCGTTATCACAAGAAGTTATAAGTCAGGGGAATATCAGTTATCAACACCCGAAGGGGAACCTTTGCAAGAGCCCATGAATAGCTCTCATCTCAAAAAGTTTTATGCCTAAATCTTTCAAGGTATAGAACCAAAAAATCCAAAAAAATTAGAAAAAGTCCTAAAAAAATGGTTATGGTGAAAACTTGGCAAAATAGCGTCTGGTGACCAAAAAAAAAAAAAGTAAAAAAATCCAAAAAAATCAGAAAAATGATCAAAAATAGTAAAGAAAAAATCATCCTCTAGTGAAAACCACTTCGGTGGCACTTTGGACAAGTACCTTGGTGAAAACCTGGCAAACAAGTGCCTTGCGTAAATAAGCACTTTCCATCCACCAGGATCTTTATAGCTTGTTCTGCATCATCCATCCATTATGCTTCCATCATCTATTGCATTCCATATCTCCATCGCATTCATCATTCTTCCACTCGCATCCGTACCATAGCTTGGTCCTGTTTTCATATCATAATCCCTCCTAATACTACTTGGCCCATCCTCAAGGTTAGTTTGTCCTGCCTTTATTGGAGTAGTCTATTGCATCACGCTGGGGGCATGTTCTTATCGGATCAGATTAGTGTATATCCTTAAAATCATAAAATCAAAAAATCCCAAAACATCATAAAATCCAAAAACATCAAAAAAACAAAAATCAAAAACATCAAAACTTGTTTCAAAATCCCAAAACATGTCAAAATCATCAAAAAAATCAAAAAACTGGACATATCAAACTTCATAATCTGAGCTTGAGCATGAGGTTGATGTGATCATCACAGACATTGAAGTGGATCCTATAGGGTACAATAAGTAATAAGCGTATCATGTACCATCATTTGTAAATGATTGCTTCGATTCAAACTACGTGGTCTGCGTATATAGCGGAAATGATCATCCTGTTGATCAACCACAGGGCCCTAGGATAGGTCTTTAGGGCGGATTAGTATCTTGGTCAAAATAGTAATCAAAATTTAAAAATCTCAAAAAATACCAAAAACAACCTCAAAACATTGCAAAAGCGTCAAAAACATCCAAATGTTTGAAAAAATTATTCATCATAGTTTTAATAACATCACTCATAATAAACGGTCGTCATCCTAAATCTTTGGTAAGGCAATCAGAAACAAGTCTAGCAAGTCGAATGTAAAAACTCAAATTGTCAAGTCTTAGGTCTAAGTCAATGCATAAACATGTTGGTTGTCTCTTTGTATAAGTAACTCATCATCCAAATTGGTCCCATATCATTCATTATTTAGAAATTCTTTGGATAAATGAAATGATATGCATGCATCCACCCTAACATGTCCCTGGATGATCAACTACAATGGGCATTATCTTTTGAAATAGTTTTGGTTCTTATCGCCAAACACTCTCTTTTGGTGTGGTATTGAAAACGCCCAGTTTGTTTGTTTATACCCGTCTTTATCTTTGACTTATCTTATTAATCTCATTTAAGGACCTCTGATGATATCAAGCAGAAGGATTTAAGAGAAATAGGAATGGGGCAACAATCATTATCTTTTGTCCGCTGCTGTACTTGTGTATTTGGGCCGTTCTTATGTCTCTTAGTGAATACTTGCTTTATTATATGTATGGAGGTTGCACAACACCCAACTATTGCATGGATAGGTTTACCTTTCCGTATTTTGGTCTGTGGTGTTTTGAACTTCTAAAGTGCATCCTAGCAAGGTTTCCATATGTCAGGTGTGAACAATGATACTCCTATCTGATTGTCAAGTCAAAAATCCATCACACTAGGTACAACGCCATCCTGGTTGTCTATACCTTGATGCATCGTACCACGTGCATTATCAAACATAAGAAAATTTGGCCCTTTGAAAATCCCAATTCCTTAGTAAGTAATCATCATCATCATCATTTGCATTTGCATCATCTTGTGTCTTCTTGAAATGACTTCTTCTTTTCTTGCTAACTGCACTAACAAGGTACTATGACAATTGATCATCATCACCATCATTGTCATTGATCCTGCATCCACAAACCATTACCATATTGCATAAACATATCATATAGGAAACACATGCATTGCATTTCAATCATCATATAAACAGGTTATTATAGGCATTCTTCATAGATAGGTGCATCCATTTCATCCATTACATTGCATTGCATGGCATTATATCAATCACCACATAAACATTCATTTGCGTTTCATAACCATTTAACATTATCACATATTGCATCAACATAACATATAGGGAACATATGCATTGCATTTCCACCATATTGTAAAAGTGCATCCATTTTATTACATTGCATCCATTCTTTGCATCATATTACATCTATCACATAAATCATCGCACAACATTTACATAAGCATTTCATAATAATTTTTACATAATCATAAACAATAAGAATATTAAGCATTTAATTCATTTGCATACATACTTGCATAACATCATGGCATCATCTCACACATTATGTTCATTACACATCATCACACCACTTTGCATAAAACATTATCATATCATTGCATATAGTACATCATATTAAATGCATCACATACATTACATCATCATTTAATAAGTTTAGGATAATAACATTTATTATTGTAAGCATCTTAAAAAACCATTTGATTTGCATTACATAAAACCATCTCATTTGCATTACATAAAACCATCTCATTGGCATCATATCACGACCATCGTATTACATCATCCATGTCATCTCATAAATAGCATCATAAATCATTCATTACATAATATAAGTATAATTCATTACATCACATACAAAACGTACATCTATCCATAATCCATTCATATATAAGCATGATTCACATAACATTTCACGTATATACCATATCATTTTGCATATTACATTCCACATCACATATCACATCACCATTTGCATCAACATAAAATAGATCATATAGACAACATCATTGCATATCACATTTGCATATCATAGGTTAAACATAATATAGATCTATTAGTCATAATCATAATGCATACATCATCAAAAATAAATGCATCCATAAAAGCATCATTGCACAACATATATAAGTAAAATCATCAATGCATAAATAAAGAGTACACATCGCATCACATCAAAATCACCATTGGCTCATATATATATATCATCAATAATGCAACTGTCATAGTACAATAATAAATTGGATCACTGTACATATATGTCAATCAATACAAAAGGCCCATCAGGTTATAAAAAATGAGCACGTAAGGCACAAAAAGTATTGAATCATCCTGATCAAGCTCTGTCCTTGTGGATGCTGCCCTCGCCTCTATCACCATGACCCTCTGTTGGTCAGTGGTTGGCCTGCTCTGAGTACTCTGGGACCCGCTCTGCTCTGGGTACGACCTCTGATAGACCTCTGATAGTACTCGGCCTCTCAGATGACATCCCTGTAAGATCAAATTGACACTGTACCCTGGGAGGAGGTTGTCATGCTCTCTAGCTACTATCTCCTACCTAGCTTAGTGGCTACATGTAGCTCTGCAGCCTGTCTCTGCTGTATGGCCTGATCCCTCTCATCCCTAAGATGCTCTCTCTTGGCCCTCACCTGATCTCTCTCAGCTGTCACGACCTGGACCTGGGCCTGTAGCTGTGCAATCAAAGTATCCCATGCATCCGCCTGTCCTACTGGTTGTACCTGTGGCTGCACCCGAGGAGGATCCTCCCCTCATGGTGGTGGAACTGGTGGCACTTGCTGCTGGTCCTACATGTGCACATCTCCCTGATCTGGCTAGACTGGAGGCACAAATGGTGGGTCCTATCGAATGTCAATTCTCCGTCCTCGTCCTCCCCCTCTGCCTTTGACTCTCCATAGATTCAGAACTGCATCTGGAATCGTCAACTGAAGCAGAGGCCGGAACCAATCCCTGTAGGCCTGAGTCATGCCTGGATCCATGAGTCCCTGATTGTAGGTCCAAGGTTGAGCCACCAACTGCTTGAAGCTATCCACCACCTCCGAAGCAGGAATATACCGCCCCCATGACACCTATGTCATGGAGCGGGCAAAGATGACTACATAATAATCATCCAAGAAATCCTGAGGCTCCCCGAATTGATGCTGCATGCGCCTGGGCAGGTACCTCTCAATCATAACTTGTGCTCCCGCCCCTACATAAAACGGTCCTGGCAGTAGTAGAACATCTGATCAGCATCGTCGGCCCATCTGGGTCAACCAAGGTATGGTCACCAGGTAAAAACCTGCATCTCATCTAAGACCCTCCTCTAATAGGAGATCCCGTGCTCACCAGTGTGTGTGAAGGACACACCGCCTGTGTATTGCTAGATGAGGGGATCGTCTTGCACCATCAGAATTGAAACAACATGTGGATGCAACACACAATGTGCTCCCTCACCCAGACGTGAAGAAGAGTCACCCCTGTTCTGAGTGCTTTTCCATCCATGTAGACGTACTCATGGAGGTCTCTGTATAATGAAGCTAGAATAACAGGCCCCCAAGCAAAACGAACCGGCCTATCTCGAACCATCTACTCCTATCTCGAACCATCTGCTCCCAGTAGTATCCCCAACTAGGACTAAAATATCGCCCTCATCTGTCAGGGGCAACAAGACCTGAAATGATGGTTACAATCACCTAGCGGTAGGGAGGTGCTAGGATCCTGTGCCGCTCGAGCTCTATCTGCCCCTCGCAAAACACAATCTCGTTTGTCGCGAGGACTTTGAAGTAGGCCTCGCACCCCTCGTCCATGTAAAAAATTACTCGAAGACTGTGAATCAGCAATCACAAAATGTACCAAATGTCCTCTAAGGTGACGGTGGCATTGCCAGTGGGAAGATGAAATGAAGAAGTCTCACTGTGCCATCTCTCAGCCAGCGCTGACAGTATCCCTAAGTGAGTGCGCACGGGTGCTACGTAAGCAATGTACCACAACCCCGCAATCCGGAGTCGATCCTGGTCCCTTTCGCTTAGGTCCCACAAAAAGCTAGGCAAGTCCTGTGACCTATGCTCTCGAGAGTGGAGCTCACTTGCCGCGTCCTACATCAAGGAAGGTCACCATGTTAAATTGTTTTTTTTGAAAAATTCTTCGCCGAACGTTCCAGGAACCTTTCCAACGGTGCAACCCGTGAAGGAGTCACAATTTGATTTCTAATCAAACTCCGACGCTAGGCCCAAAATAGCCAAATCGCACCACCGTGGTGCACTTTCTCATCCAATGACGCACTTTGGGCGAAATCAAGACCGCTGCATCACACTTTTTAAATCCCTTTGCCGGCCCCAAGCTCAGTGTCAGAGTTTTTAAACTCCAAACTGCACCACCGTGGCGCAATATCGCACCGCACGATGCAGTTTGATTTCCAAGCGGTGCTATATAGCGCCGCTGCAGGCAGACTGACCCTTTAAAGCATTAAATGAAGCAATAAATGAAGCAATAAATGAAAAAATGATGCTCGAGTAAGGGTCACATACTGGTGCCTCGATGCTAGGTGGCTGCTGGTACATTCAAACTCGATAAAAAATGTACAGAGGAAGCTATTGTTGCGCCATATCATCAGGAGGTCAGAGCTCAAATCTCAAGGTTACTATTGGAGGTGTTTGAAAATGACTTGAAAGTGACCCCTCGGGCCCCTTTTAAGCCTAAAAATTAGGGTTTTTCCACCCTGATTGGCTGTCCTGCTAGGGTTTTGGACCCCCAAACCTATTTTTATTCAGTTGAGGCTTTTTTTTCATTATTTTATTGTGTTTAGACACGTTTTTAGCCTCCTAGAGCCCTTTCGAACCTATTGGGTACTTTGTCCTCTTTTTTCGGAAGATCACCCAAAAATTGAAATTTTTGTCCAATCTCTCGAGGGGGCATTATAATGGCATGTTTTCTCTCACTAGGCAGCAGTGGGGCAAGTTTTTAAAATATCAAAAAATTTGGCTTCGATCGAGATCGCTTATTCTTTGAACCAACACAAGTACATTGCTTCAAAGAGGGGAAAAATGTAAACATAGAAAATATACAGATTGATATTGCACACTCGATCCCCATCTACTAATATCATTTCATTCTGAATTATCTCTCTATCTAACCATTTAATCGAATAGCCTTATTTGATTAAAGTCATCATAATTCCCCTATTTAATTAAATAGTCAATTTTGTTTAATTAAATCTCTAAATCTATCTATTAAATTAAATAAATTAAAACCTTATTTGGTTTAATCTAACACCATCTCTTTTAATTAAATAAATCAAAATCCTTATTTAATTATTCTCTTATCATATTCCTCTCTTATTTGATTTAAATAAATCCATAAATTTGACTCAAATAGGTCACATCATTTAATCTGTCATTAAATTAATCAACCCTTGATTCATTTAATCTCTCATTAAATTAATCAACCCTTGATTAATTTAATCTCTTGTCATGTCCCATCCTCTAGATTTTTCAAGTTGCACATGAAAATAGATTTAATTAATTTATTAAATCTCTATTTTCCTCACAAGGCATCTTTTTGGAATACCCTTCACGTTCGAATTAAAAAATTCCAAGTGGACATGTACATCCAACAAGGAAATAACTCCATCTTACATGTCCTTTGACTTGAGCCAAGTGGCATTTATTGCATTTTCTCTTCCCTCTTGCAAGTCATTTCAACAAATTTGAAATTCAAAAATAAGCATTTATTGGCACAATCCTCAAAACTTGCACATCCTCCATCCACTCATAGATTGACAAGTGGCATCTTTCCATTAGATGAATGTTAGTCCCACATTGCTCAAATTTGGACATTCATCCATCTTGAAATTCTATAAATAAAGAGCTCATATCCTCATTTCAATATCCACAAATTATGCAATGTTATTATGCTAAAATATTTAGCCATTTCCATCCATCAATCTTGAGTTCTTAGCTAGGTTTTTTGTAGATTTTGGCTTGGATCTCTCATCCTTCATAAAAAAAGTGGATCGATCATCATCAATATATCAATATTGCATCTTAGGAATTGGGAAAGGGCCAATTTTCACATCAAATTGGCACCAATTCCCCCATGGGATCATGTGTTTGCTTGCTTAATTAGGATTCAATTTTTATTTCGTTATTTCATTGTGTTTTTCATTGTTTTTTCCTAATTTGAGTTATGTTGAATGGATTTCATGGGGAATCCTTGTTCATGCTTTAAATATCTAACTTAAGGTGTTTATTCTCTTTGTTTTGCAGGTATTAGGATTGGGGTTCACATAGAATTTCTGCCCGACACACTATGTCACGCCGATAAGATTACATCGGCAGGAGTCTTGGCGACATACTTGAGATCAAAAGAACAACAAAAAAAGTTGATCGACATTGTGATTAAATAGGAAGCCATTATGACGAAATTTTCATTGGACATATTATAAATTCATTGGACGCTTTTGGAGGTTCGTTGATTGCTTTCGTCGAAAGTTCAACGAAACAATGCAATTTTTTTTTTTAAAATATTCATTCAAATGTAGGCATATTGGTGAAAGATCAAGACTGTTATAGAGATCAAAATTTCCTAAGAAGATATATCGGGAGGACTGGCCTATGGTCTCAGCGATGAAGTTTCATCGGTGAGATACTCATCTTGTCTCATTGATGAAGAACGAGGGAAGCATATCGACAAGACATATACCATCAGAGTAAGTTCTGAATGTCTACCATCGGAAAAAAGAATACTGTAGATAGTTTTTTTTTTTGTAATGATGTTTTCATCAAAAACACTCAGATGTTCAAATGTTGGCATTCTTTCCAAGTTGCTCTTGGTTGGTTTCAATGGTTTTTTTTTTGTTGATCGTTAAACACTGCTAGGGGTAGCACCCTGTATTGATTTTGAAAGAGAGTATATGAGTTTTATCCAAAAATTACTTTGAGGCATTTTCTATAATACTGACCAACCCAAAGCACTTACCTACCCAAACCATGCATTACAACCAAAATTTTTGGGAGGCCTTTTCTATAGGAGTAGCCAACCCAGAGATACTACCTACTTAGAGATAGAAAATCCAGAGACCTGTAATTACATATATGACACCCGAGACTAACTCCAAAAAACCATATGCTATTACTATTTCAACATTCTTTGCTACAAAAAGGAACTCTGTTTTCAAAATACCACATCTACAGACCAGTGAACCATTCCAACTAGGTACTGCTCAGGCATCATCATCCTCAGACTCACACCTTTTTATATACGCCTTGTAGCTAGCAATCACTAGGAAATCTGCACCACTTCTTGTACATTGGGATTTTGGCCTTTTCCATTGGGTCTTGTTGATCATTAGCTAGCCATTCTTCTCCTTCTCCCAGGTCCCAATCATCATCATTCCCTACAACTATTTCCTCCTCCAGACCCTCATCTGCAATGTACCTCGTCGCCCAGCCGTGAGGAAGATTGGTGGTCAAATTCATTGCCCTGAGGAGAAAAAAGACATTTTTGTCCCTCTCATCCCATAATTTCTCGAAGCCCTCTGGGTCAATAGTGTGAATCAAGGGGAACTTCATCACCTCTCGGCCTCTCATGCGCAACATGTAATTCTGCAGCATAGGAATTTTCCTATTGTCATCCACATTATCTAGTGTTGCGTCTATGTCACCCAACCAAGCATGCACAAAGACCATCTGGGTCAGTTTTTTGCTTATTTCTTTTGAAACTCCCATGTGCAGGAGGACCGTAAGAAACATTTCGGGATTTCCATGTTTCCTCTGGCTCTATGGTAGGCTTTCAGGAACTCTGGCTCAAGCACTTTTTTAGTTTCCCAGAGAATGAGAGGATGAGAGGATTGTAGCAATCCTTGGAGCCACTTGTTCATTATCTCCCCTTTGTAATCCTGCATCTACCTATCCATGTCTAATACCAGTGGTGTCTCCATTCCTCTCAACTCACACTTCACCTTCCAGATGTTTCTATCTTTGGCTTGCTTGAAATGCGGTTGTGCTAAAATAAAACAAACGTTGTCCTTTGTAAACAAAGGCCATATTACCTCATGAACTCTAATGTAACAAACAGGGCCTTCATGCATGTGAAGCTTTCACTTATCTCATTGATGGTATGCATCCCCAAGAATGATTATTAATGCATCCTCTAGATTTTTGCAAGGAGATCTTCTTGCCTTGATTTAATCTTTTATTATGAGTTCTTGATATTGACCCCTATCTTGTCAAGAATGATGCGAAGAGATGGCCTTTATTGCCATGTGCTATTTGATCACCACCGATATGTAGGCCGATGCTGGAAACTTTCCTGATGCCTAACCACGTAATTGTCCTACCTGTCAGTTTTGGTGGCCAATTTTTCTATCTCATCTACTCTAGTGTTTCCTTCCCTGTAGATTTGACTAACTTTGAATGCCACGAGCCCATCTGATAGTCCTTTGATCTGCTAAAGAAGATGGTTAAGTTTCCAGTTAGGGGTGGAGCCCTTGCGTATTGCATTGATAGTTATTATTGAGTCTACCTCCAAGTGGACCTTCCTAGACCCCAGTTCTTGACCTAGCTGAAGGCCAAACTGGGTCCTCTCCCCTAGATTAAATTAAGGAAAACATTATTGTAAACACAATATGTATAGAAGAATATGAATGTAAAGGAAAATGGATATTAGCAAAACATAAATGTAAATAAAAGTAGTGTGAGCAGGAAATCAATCTATATTGGTCTTGAACAAATAAAATCATACCCAATTAAATTTAAGTTATACTGACCTTGTACTCATTTCCATTGTCAATCTTGAAGGTTACTTTGATGCCTTTTGCATAAACTCTCTGGCCACGAGGCAAGAGAAGGCGGGAAAACCAAGTGTATATAGATGACTTCCTGACAATAAAAAAGAAACAAGCAACCAGTCAACCCTATTAGAATAGAATAATCTTATGAATTGATTATTCTTGCTTGGTTTGATATTTTTGTATTCCACTCTTCATGGTATTGAATTAACAATGCAAAACACATTTGTGTGTCTAGGTTTGTATTATTCAAAATATCATTTCACTGCCTAAGGAAAAATACCAAAGTGATGTTTTAAATTTCAATCTTCGCATAGGCTCCCTTATTGCTACACATGCATATACAAGCATTATTCGAGCTCTAAACTCATCAAACATTAAGGATTTAATTAGCTATAAGATGGAAAGTTGTTGTTTAGACATAATCCATCATCTTTTACATATTTTTAGTCACTCCTACAAAAATATAAAATTTAGCTTAACACCAGATATAATCCTTTGATAATCCATCCAAATGATGAAATGATGCCCTAACAAATACTGCTGGAACTTTATTATAACATGCATACCCAAAATTTCCTTATCATTAATACTCATAATTTCTCTCTTTTGGTCGTTTTCCTGCTTTACTGCTGGACCTTTATTATAACATGCATAGCCAAAATTTCCTTATAATTAATACTCAGAGAAAATATCTTTTAGTCATTTTCCTACTTTCAAAAATAATAATCCATTCATTCGGCATAAGAATTGCCCCTATGCCTATTTAGGGTATGTAAGCCTATTTAAGAAGTGGTGCTTGTTTGCATGGATAATGGTAATCTGATAAAACAGTGACAAAAGGAATTGTTAGTGGTTGGAAACTATTGTATTCATGTTGACAAATATGTTTCAAATTTTAGGATAAGTTATAGAAGGTAGTGTATGTTTTTTTTAATGATTTAGGTATGGTGAATCTAATATGCATGAATGATGACTTGACTGAAAAAAGGATAGTAAGTTGGAATGGACAAAGTTGTGAAGTAGATGATTGATTGTTTCTTTTGAAACGTGATCAACCTATTATCTCTAAGGTATGATAATTGGTTATAGTGAGAAGGTATAGATGGTTGTTAATGTTCCTTGGTGTTTTGGTATAGGTGTTTGATTGTTTTTCCTTGAAGGGATACAATTGCAATGCAGATTGATATGATGTAAAGTAGAGCATGTGAATGGTTCTCTAATCAGGTTTTGATGTTGTAAAGTAGAGAATGTAAATGGTTCTCTAATCAGGTTTTGATGCAATGACATACAAAAGGAACAATGTTGAGAGAAAAAATGCAAGAAAACAGATCATAGAGTAGGAGTCATAGAGCATGAAGTTTTTTGTGGAAAGACTTGTGCCATGAAATTTTTGTGGACAGAGGAGGCATGAAGCTTATGAGGACATGAGTGTTAGGTTTTACATGCTAAATTTCAAGACATGGAAAGTTATCATAGATATGAATTTGTAAACAATCCAAAAGACTATCCTGTGCCCTTAGCAAAGGTTATGCACTGTGAGTCTCTAATGGATTGGTAGACTGTGGTTCATCATCCATAGGTCTTTATGAAATATGTTTACCCTTAGTAATTTATTAATGACTATTATCCTTTTTGTCAAGACAAAGATTAATGACTGAGATTGAAGCATTATGACAGTGTGCTAGTTATGGTTGTGGCTTAACAAGGGTAGATTTTGGTTAGGAAGACAGTAAGTTGAATGAATGTAAGTAGAGAAATTTTTGCATACCTGTAGATGGTACAAAATTTCATGGTTAAGTGGAAGCCTCCCATCAACAACAAGATACAAATATCTATGTATCTATTTCAATCGAGCCTCTAAACCCTTTAGAGCTGTCAATTTTTCCACTAACTTGTTATGCACAAAAGTCAAATTTTAGAGTTATGTGACCACTAAAAACAAAACAAACAGAGCTTTGAAACCAAATCCACACACAACACAATGTGGTATTCATACAAAATACAAACAAACTAAACTCAGAACATTGGAATGGAAACAACTTCAAATTATGATGCAGAGCATGGATTCACTTTACTCAAGTGGAGGCACATTTCACAATAATGGGTTCTTCATCTAAAATATCTGTACAAGGTTCAAATAGTAAAGATATTGATGAAAGACAGAGGAAATAAAAAGATACTTGGATGCAAATCATTACCTTATTGAGCTTCTCTTTGTTTCGAGAATAGTTTAATATTGTCTCAATTCCCCATACCCGATCATATAAAATTAATCATTCATTCATCCATTAATAACATATAACATTCATTTGTTAACACATAAAATTCATTCATTAACATATTCACATTCATTCATTCATCCATTAATAACATATAACATTCATTCATTAACATATAACATTCATTCTTTTAGTTTTTACATATTATCAAAAATATGGTTGTCATAATATGATTACAATCACTTTTTTTCTTTTTTCTTTTTTGAAACTAAAAAAAGTGGAAGTGGAGTATCATTTTCTAAATCAACTATCCCCCCTTCAATTGTTCTACCCTTTGCTTGTGATCTTAATGTACGCCTAGTCGTGTACTCACAACGTGGATGCCGTTGTAAGGGGGGGTCTGCTGCAATAACAAAGAAATGTTAAATTGATATGTTTTATTATTATTGTTACAAGTATTTCATTAATTAAAAGAACATTACAGTTGTTCTCTTTACCTGATGGGGCCACATCATGTTCCTAATCTTGTCTTATAGCCTCATGCTCAACATGTTGAACACCCTCTAAATACTGATATGGAGGTGAAACATGAAATGTTACATTAATTAATACACCAATTGCAATTAAATATGCTTAAAAGAACATTAGAGTGGTCCTCTTTACTTGATGGGGCCACATCATGTTCCTGATCTTCTCTAGCCTGATCATGCTCAACATGTTGAACACGCTCTACATGCTCTAATGTTGAAACACAAAAGGTTACATAATTAATACACCAATTGCAATTAAAGATGTTTAATTGTATTAATCCATACCATGTTTTGTATAGCACATGAATACATCCAGTACTAGGGTGCACACCATGACCTTCATCTGTAGGTTGTGCTCCACCCTCACTAGGTTGCATTCCAATGTCATGTGCAGTATTATCATTGCTTGTCTGTTTAAAACAAATAGGCACATAATTACTTTATGGTGGAAATTAATATTGAATAGATTGCACAAGTATTCAATTTTAAATAAATTTTATTGATTTTATTTACCTACATGTTGGATGCAGTGGAAGATTATGTTTTCCCAGTCAAGATTCTTAGGCATTCAGCCACGGCTCCATAGCCTTGCTGGAAGGAAATCTTCAGGTCCTCTTTTGTGGGCACTCTGTTGAATTTAGAGCCCTGCATTTTTGCATAAGATCATGAATTTTTCTTCTATGGTGTGATAAAACCAAAATTGTTTGCAATTTATTATTTGGATGCAATATTTCATTTATTGATACTTACAATTCATGTGGCTAATTTCATATAACCACCAAAGCCAAGTTTGTGCTACCCGTGTTTTTCTAGTCCTACCTTTGTTTCCTTCGATGTGTTAGAAAACCTATGAAAAGTTTGAAATACGTTAGATTATGTAAAAATAAAGAGTAATCAATATATAATTACATTGTTGATAGTATCACATACCTTCCTTGGCCCGGTGGTGTCTTTACTTTTTTCTTTTAATCCTTCTCCTTTCCATCTGACACTAGGTCCTTCCACTCCCTCTTCTAAACCATGGGGGGACACTCGTACTTTTTGTTCTTCTCTAAATGTGACCTATATTGGTCCCTCACATACTTTAGATAGGTACTAGCTTTCTTAAGGACCTTGGTTCGGTTGAATGTTTTATCACCGAACACAACTAAACGGTTAATGAGCTCATCTTTTAAATCTTGATTTTGGGAATTCCACCGTGTACATATGTTGGGCCCAAAGAGCTACAATGTAATATCACTTAGATTTTTATAAAAAAACATCATTTCTTGCAAAATGATCATGGGATTGAATTAGTCTAAAAAGAGTGATCAATCAGTAAATTTCAATTGGATTATATATAATAATAATTAAAACATTTTAAAGTACCTAGGACCTTCTCTATCTTTATGGGAACGAAATCCTTGATCACCACAAATGTAACCAAAAATGTTCCTGTAATAGTAATATGGGAAGATCCAGGAAATGCTGCTAAAACATCACCAGTACTAGTGGCCTCTACATCCCCAGGTACATGTCCCGACACATGTTCTTGCATGTGTTCACTGGCAGAGGGTGCACTACTGTATTCTTGCATGGTATGTGTTGCTAACATTTCAGATCACAATATAGGCACATATGATGGGGTCAAATGATGTGATGTATGCATAGGAAGATCAGGATGGACACTTGTACCAACCCCTACTCCTCAGGTAGCACTTGCAGTACCCTGATTATGGCCAGCAGCATCATGAGGACGCAAAAAATCCTATAAAACAACACATATTTTAGTTCATGAAATAAAAGAGTACAAAATATAAAACCATGAATGAACTTATGTTATAATTAAAGACCTCATGACAACTTACTTGCAAGTTTTGTGCTCTCTCAGTCAATATTTTAACCCTCTCTCTTATCTCATCTATTTGAGGCACTATGAATAACAACTGAAGGATTTCTTCATTGCATTTTTTTTGGGTCTTCCTTATCATATCGAGAGGGTTTGTTGAATATGCAATGCCATCATCACATAATAGTGACTGTACCTCCCTATGGATGCTCTCGTCTACTATTGGTGCCTTTCCCCAATCAACCAACTACAACAAGAATATTAAAAGCATTATCGAAATTAACCCAATAAACTTATGAAAAAAACATAATAATAAAATAGTTTTCTCATATCTAATTTGTACAATTACAATGAGATAAACCTATTGGGTAGAAGCGCCTGAAGATGCATCGCGATCTGTGCTCTAGGCTAAAGCCTTCCCCATACGATCAATGTCTCACTGTGACAAAAATTAAATATAAAAAAAATTACCAAAATGAAACGAATAGACTTACAAAAAAAAAAAAATAATAAAATGGTATATTGGAGTCATTAATTGGAGGTTGGGTAAAATGGTATATAGTATGTACCACCCCCATAGTAACTGTGTTTGTATCTAAGTTATTCAAATTATAATCGATTAGCAATTCTTCCCCTATAGTTATTGATTTTATCACACATACGAATACACGGTTTCCATCATGTGCCTCAAATATGCAATTGAGTTGCTTATTTGTTGACCCAAGTCATGTACTAATTATAAACCCTACAATATTCCCTAGTTCTTTTGGCTTTCCGTTAATGTACATAGCCATTCCTTTATTTTGATCCTTATCTTTTAGCTGTATATAATTTGTTGATAGTGCATACCTACGCATACTTCATGTCTATCGAACCAAATGCATCCAATATTTGTAACTGTAATAGGGTCCAACATACTCCATCAATTTAGTAACTTTTTCGTAACAAACCTTTATGTCGTCCATGCAAAATAGGCCCAAATCATGTAATGATGATGGTGCTATCCGATATATCCTCTCATTGGCACAAAAATTAGTGTTCATTGGAGGAAGTTCCTTGGGTACCCATTGTTTCCGTAGATGTTTGTACCTCAAGGGAACCTTGATGTTGCCTATGCTCTCATCATCATAAGAACATGAACCCCCTTCAACAAGAAAAAATTCCATGTGTTTACAAAATTTTCTTCTAATCTCTTGACCTCTAGCTGATCTCCCTCTTTTAGACCTACTACATGTCTCACTTTCCTCTTCTCTTCTTGAATTTCCCTTGCTCGAGGAAGACAGATATGAAAACCACCTATTTGGTGGTACCTGCACTCATAAGGATGTTGGATGAAGTTCTTTCATGGTGATGTGATCCCAAGGTGACATTATGATTAATCTATCATTTCATCTCTAGAATTTGATAGGTTATAAGGTAATCAAGTCTTGATAGATTGCAAGTTATTGTTACTACTGTCCAAATGTGTCCATCACAAATCAAATCTACTTAACGTTTTAACTCCCAAACTTTGTAACAAGTGTTAAATCTGACTATGGTCCACCAATTACACAACCAAGGCCTCAAATGTATTCTCTAATTGTAATCAAAGGACTTTTGCTCTTCATTCAACATCTTCAAATAGTGAAAGTTAGTGCTCATAGTCATTTGAAACAACAAAATTTTGATTATGTATGATAGTAGGATTTGATAACTTAAAAGAATTGGCTACCCAACAAACTTAATGTTAAAAGAAACTTTTTCAGTTTAAGGGGCTAGCATTTTCTTTCATCTTTGCATACTGGTTTGATGCTTCAAATGATGCATTTCCTATCCCACTTCTATCTTGTATTCCCATCCCATTGCAATTGTTGCAATTGTTGGAGGAGTTGATGCCAAAATTTCATATCAGATACCATGTTCTTGAAGCAATTTTCTATGTCTTTATTGTTTTCTATGTTTTAACTGTTTTGTGGTACCAAATCATGCTATCGAGTGACATCATTGGAATTACCAAAAATATCATAGGACAAATTCATAAAAAAAATTTATTTGACCTCTTCCTCATCAAACTTAATATCTTGTGCCCACCTCACAAGAGGCCTTAACAATTCAGATTTGAAAGCAAGCTAACCCACTTGAATTTAAGAGTCAAGATCAAGCAATGATGCATAAATATTTCCAACTAGATAGCACAACCTTTATAGATTCTACAAGAAGCTATCCTTTCAAAGAACCTATATCTAAATTAAATTCCCACTCATTCATTAACTTTTTTCAGCAAGCAAGAGAGATGGAAACAAAGCTTGCTAAGCTTCAAAAGAAAGCATAAAATAAAGACCTCATAAAGAACATGGAAAGTAAAGAACAATTGCTTATCTCCAAGCTAGCTATTCTCTCCTAAAGAGAGAAAAATCACTTTGGGGACGATGATCTAGGGAAGAATGAGTCAAGGTTGGGGAATCATCCCAGAATAAGAAAATCCTAAGGAAATTAAATGAAACCCTATTGGTCCTCATCCCTGAACATTCCTAAGTGAAAAACTGGTTCATTTTCGGCTAATACACTCCGTAATGCAATATATAATATAATATCTAAAATTGCAGCCACAAGAGTCTATCCCCTGCTATCCAAAGTTCAAACTAATATCTACTATCAAGAAAGCCAATTTGTTTACCTGTAAGACTATATCTCAAGCAATAGGTTTAATTGTGATGGAAATGATATTGACAAAGATTTTGTAATCTAGGTGTTGCGAAGCATAATTGGCCACCATCCTAGGAAAGATTCTTCATTCTCACTTTTAGGTGTTAAAATTTAACAATATCTCGATTGATGAAAGAGCCCAAAGAGCCTTTCTCCATGGTATCCAAGTACACATAACAAAAGTCTTCTCTTATACGGTTGGACATGATTTAAAGAACTTAGCTTGGAATTATTCATTTAACCTAAGGTTTTATCATAATGCCATCATTGGAAAAGTATGATCAAATTCTTCTATTATGAAGAATTGGTCTATGTGCCTCTAGTAATCACTATAAATGTTTGTAAGGATAAAATGACTAATTGCATTAGGTAGGAGAGAATCAACTTTGAGTTCTTCAAAGATTATATTCCTCTATTCATAATTTTTAAGGGTTGTGTGTGGAGGAGGTTATCACTACCAAGAAGGGAGGAGACCTTTCCTTGCATATGTTTGTGGTGGAGGTATTAAAGAAGAATTGTATGCCTCTATTTCCATTCATTAGATCTAGCTTAGCCTAACATATACTTTGGCTCCTTTGCCCCTATAAACTTCCATTTTTTTGAGTTTATGTTATGTAAGTGTAATTCCATGCTATGTTGAAATATAAGAGGTGGAGGAGGCCAAAAGGAAATAACCCCTTTTTAGTTGTACCTTCAATTTTTTTCTTATTTTTTTATGTTTTTAGAAACTTTGTGGACATAAGATTTTAGGTAGGTCGTACAACAAAGAATAACATGTTCCCACCAACAAATTGAACCTCGAAAGTTAGTGGGACTTAATTATGACTTCTAGATGAGAATGATGATAATGTCAATCCTTTTGGAGGTGGGAGGAATTAAGCTTAACATGGAGGATGTTGGGGGTAACTAGGTGGTCAACTAGCTAGATTGACATGAGCACATGAAGGATCAATAAGAAAAGGCAACTATAAGTTCAGGGTATGTGCAGGATCAGGGTGCGCCAAAAAGTGGCAATATTATGGGTATTTGTAGGGTATGTGGCTAATGACTTTTTTTTCACCCAAAATTAATGAAACAAAAAGGGTTTTTAGAGGAGATTCTCAACTTTCCAAAAATATAAATTATGATTTAATTTGAATTTAATAAATAATTATTATTCATTTTCTATTAGAATTACGACTAAAAGTCCTCGATAGGCTGATTGAAAAACATCTATAACTTTCAAACGGTATCATATTTTTGAGTCTGAAACATGTCACATTCTATGCTTCACATACTATAGGATTAAAAAATAAAAATTAAATTTCATGAAGTTTTGACCAAGTTAAGGTGGTTAGACATACGAGTTTTTATATTTTCTAAAAGTTGTAATAAAAAATCATAATTAATTATTTACTTGGAAAAAAATTACAAAAAAATGCATCACATCCGGACATGAGTCCTCTACTAATATATAAAATCTTACAAAAAATATATCATTTTATTATGGTTAGGGTGGTCAGAAGACACCTACTTCTTATTTTTTCCCTGAAATTTAAGTACTACGCATTGAAATTTCAAATTTTCACCAAATAGATTTTATTTATTTTTAAATAAACCTAGTATTTTAGAAACTACATTCAATTTTCTACAAATTCTATTCTTACATATTTTTGAAATAATATAGATAACTTATTCAAATATTTACGTCAAGTTGCCTAACACTGATTTTTCTAAATTTTTTGCCACTTAAGGGCCTGTTTTTGGGATGATGATCCTGCACATACCCTTCAAGTTGTGCAAGATGATTGAAAGGGGAGGGACAAACATAAAGATTGGAGGAAAAATAAAGATAAAGTGGTCAAATTCACTAAGCTTGTAGAGAGGGCTAAGTCTACAATTGCTTCAGACTCATGTGATGAAGGCTATGTGTGATGAAATCCTAGACCTCAACTAAGATGTGGGTAGATTATGGGAGTTTTTCCAAGACCTGAGGTTGGTCGATAAAAATGTGAAAGACTAAGCTATTTTATTTTTTTTGTCTTATCTTATACCATTTTACGAGAATGGGGGTGCCAATGTATAAGAAAATCTTTGGAAACTAGGCATGAAAATTGCAGGTTAAAGAGAATGGGGGTGCCAAAATTACAGTACTCATTGTCCCTTGGTCATCAATTTTCCTTGAGTGCCCTCAACCTTGTCCTCGGTGCTGGTATTGACCTTGTTTTCACTCCTCCAAAATCTTCCTCGGCACTGGTATTGACCTTGTTTTCACTCCTCCAAACTATTCCTTGGCGTTGGTATTGACCTTGTTTTCACTCCTCCAAAATCTTCCTTGGCACTGGTATTGACCTTGTTTTCACTCCTCCAAACTCTTCCTCAGCGCTGGTATTGACCTTTCACTTCTCCAATTTGACGAGCTACAACCTAGTTTCGTTAGGTTTTAGAGTATGCTAATTAAATTGAAAATTATGGCACCATTTAGCTAGGTTTTAATATTCTACAATATAGTTAAGTATATATTAGCTATATTTTACATAATAAATAATATAATTATTTAGCTTATTATAATTATATATTATATTCTTTAACAAAATTATTAAACACATATAAAATTATTATAATTAATAATAAGTATATTTTTATATAATACAAAATATAATTAATATAATATATATTTAATATAATAGTAATATTAGATTAAATTATATATAATATAATTATATTTATTATTATATAATAGTATATATAGGCTTTTACCCAATATTTTAGAGGATTTTACCATTACACTACAAATGGTTTACCATTAAATGGCATTTGAAACTTTTTTTCCAATGACACAATAGTGGTTTCCAGGCATGAGATTTATTTCAAGCTCAAATCTCACAATATATGTAGCCTATTAGCTAATACAAAGAGATATAGAAACTAAAAAGATAGAGAATGAGAGAAAGAGATGAACTTAGATAGATAGGGAGAGAGAGAGAGAGCATGAGAGAGACAAATATAAGAGATACAAAGGAAAAGAGAGAGAGGGAAAAGAGAAACTAAAATTTTATTGGTTGTTTCATGTCAACAATCCAAGGATGGGATGTGTCCTTGGGGAGTTATGCTCAAGGTGGAATGCCATTTGATTAAAGATATGATAATTATCCTTTATGACCTCTTCAATGTACCCATTGCACACTTAAGGAGACAAAGATAAGTATAGGGAAGAAAAATAGAGAGAGAGGGAGATAATGAGAAACTTACAAATAGAAAGGGAGACAAAGAGATAGAGAGAGGTAGAGAGATAAAGAGATAAGGATGAATAGATAGAGATATAGGGAGGGTGATTGATATATCTCTCCCTATCACTCTCTATCTATCTATATCTCCCACTATCTATGTCACTCCCTCTTCCCCCCTCTATCTATTGAGCTATCTCTCCCTCTCCCCCCTTTCTCTCTCATTCACTCCATCTCTCCCTCCATATGTCCTACTCTATATCTCTATCTCTATTTCTCTTTTTATCTCCCTCTCACTCCTCTCTCTATCTCTTTCTATCCATATCTTTCTCTACCTCTATCACGATCTCTCTATCTCTTTCACCATCCCCCTCTATCTCTCTATATCACCCCCTTTCTATGTCTCTCCCTCTCCCTCTATATATATTGAGGTATCTCTCCCTCTCTCCCCTATCTTCTTCTCTCTCTCTCCCTTTCTACATATCGCTCTCCCTCTACCCCTCTTATTTCTCTCCCTTTTCTACCTATCTATCTCCCTCTCTTCTCTCTCTTCCTCTTCAACCTATCTCTCCCTCTCTTATCAATCTTCCTCTGCAACCTATCTCTCCCTCTCTCCCCCTTTTCTCTATCTCTCCTCCTCTACCTATCTATACCCCTTTCTCTCCCTCCCCTGTCTATCTCTCACCATCTCTCCCTCCTTATCCCCCCTATCCATCGGCTCTCTATCTCCACCTCTCTTCCTTTCTCTTCCCATATATCTCCATCTCTCTTTCTCTTCCCATATATCTCTATCTCTCTCTCTCTCTTTATCTCCCAATCTATCTCTATCTCCTCATATATTAACTAAGAAGCCATGCAAGTATACAATAGTATATGTTGGTAAAACTATAATAGTGTTTTAATAAACTATAAGTAACACTTATCTTTCTAATGTCAAGCCTTCTTATAAAAATATTGTTTTATTAAACTATAAGTAGATTATTTTCACCACTCTTCATTCCACATGAAATGCAAAATATAGCAATTGTTTTGTTGCATTTGTCAAGTTTCATTAACCAAGATATTTAGTGGGTTGAATAAAGTTGTGTTATGAACCTTGGTCTCTTTAAAATAATTAGACAATATTAGGGAGATCAGGAAGGGGAGAAAAATAAACTCCTTCAAAATAGGGGTAGTTGTGGGTTTGTTGGTTTTCTTTGTATACTATATACTTAGTTCCTCTAGGATAAATAAGTCACTGTAGAAATGAAAGATGTTTGATTATCTACCTAATATTGTTTTATGTTTTTGAAATGGAAGAGATCTACAACTCTATAGAAATTGCTATATGCTAATGGTCAAATTATTAGACTATTTAGATCATTTTCGTAGTTGTGTATCCTAACTAATATAGACTAAGCTTTTTCATTTTAATTCACTGCTACATAATAGTTTATGTGTTGAAAGAATTGTTTCCATTATTTGTAGTTTTTACATTGGAATACAAATCATATTTAATTTCATGCCAATATACTTCTTTCATAAAGATATTTGTTTAATTTTTCCTTGCTATTTTCATCTTAAAATTTTAAAAAATGTATTCTATAATAAAGAATTATTTTCAAATTGGGACAAAAAGGATTCTAAGAGATATATTTAATCATAAATTTTACAACTTTCCTTTAAGAGGCTTCTAAAAAGTTTAGAATGACCAATTTAAACAATCCAAACAACTCTCAAAGCTTGACAAACAACATAAGTCAGATTTCACACTTTGACTCCTTGAATCCTTGTAACAGTGCAAACCTAGTTTTTTCGCAATAACTCAAAACTTTCCCAAAACACTAGAGAAACCCTTGATGGTTTTAGACACCCATTTTGGAGTTATTAAACATACTTCAAGGGAAAGTACAAGTCCTTTGGACCAAATCACTAAAATCACCCTTTCTAGGTTGTGCTAATTAGGCTGATTAGGCCTATTTTACAAATCAACTAGCCTTTAAACTTTTCATATGCCCATGAAACCTTGGGCAAGCAATTTTTATGCCTCTATTGGAACTGTAAAATTTTGAAAATTTTACAGTGATTTTGCACTCGTTGATTCCCTAAAGAAAACCTTATCTTGAGTATAATCCATCATAGTCATATATGATCACATCATTCTTGACCATTTGATATCATTAAAAACCTGCAAAATATAGTATTCAAATAATCCATATTGGCAAGAATTTGTGTAAGTCTCTCCGATTCATAAATCATTATATTCTCATTTTCAGCATATCGACGAAAGAACAAAAATGTCACACCGATCTGATTACATAGGAAGATACACATCGGGATGACATGGTGCATGGTCTCACCGATAAAGAGATTCGTCAGCAAGACAAGTTCCATCAGGGTGAAATGGAAAGGTCATACCAAACATATAGGTCTCACCGATGAAGTTCCATCGGCAAGAAAACTGTGTTGTCTCACCGATCAAAGCACAAGGAGTTGTATCGGCTAGACCAACACCATCGGAGTAAGATCCTTGAGTCAGCCCAAGTGCATTTGTCTCACCAATGAAATATCATTGGAAAAACACTCATCTTTTCTTGCCGACAAAACAAAGAAACATACTATCGCCAAGATAAACACTATCAGAATGAGTTCAAAATTTCCTCCTGACTCACTATGTCACGTCGATAAGATTACATCAGCAAGATTCTTGGTGACATACTTGAGATCAAAGGAATAATCATCGGGGGACTTATAACATTGGGGAAATTATTGAATGTCTTAGCAATAAACCATGTCTTTCCGATGAAGACACAAACAAATCAAGATAGTCATCGGGGTGACTCTTGGTGAAATTTATATGAATTAGATGTATTGATTATGTGATATCGGCATAATGTCTCCCTGACCAAAAGAATGTTTAATGAACGTTAGTCAAGCTTGAATAAAAGGATTGCCCAAAGTTTGAATTGTCTTGCTGATAGAACATTTGATGTGACAGTGGGTAAATTCGAAGATCAACTACACTTGTGCTTAAGCTAAGACATTAATGGTGCCACAAAGCATAAGTGATTTCATGAATTGAAGGGAGTTGATTGAAGATATTGTTGTGGAATTGGTAGCGGAGGAACCAAAGGGGAAAAACAAAGGGCCAGGATATTTCTTCAGTTCAAAGATTTCAAGTGAAATATAGTAAGTTCTTTGTACTCTAAATTTTGCAATTTTGAAAAGATAAAATGGAAGCTACCAACTCAGGAAAATTAAAGGGTAGGAAACATGGGGAAAGTAGTCGCCCTAAAGGAAAAAAATAGAAAATTGAGTATGAAGTTGAGCCAAAGGGCACTGAGAGAAAATTAAATCAAGATCTTATTGATCAATTACCTGGCTGTGGAACCAAATCTAGATGTTCTGCACAGCTTAGGGAAGTAGATAAATTGGATGATAAATGTAAGCACATAGGTGATATTTGTACCCCAATAAGAGGTTATGAGTTGTTCAGTTTTCATTATCATTGAAGGAATCATTTCAAACCAGTATGTAATCCATGGAATCTTAACCTGGGGAAGCTTGTTTTCCCTAATGTGTTCATTAATGTAGAATTGGTGAAGTTGTTAGCTACCCATTATAATTCAAAGCTTAAAGCCATATGTGACCCATCCAGGAAACCATTTGTGCATGTATCAGAAGATGCAATAGGTGAGGTTTTTAAATTGGAAGGGGTATGTAATGAAAAAATTGTATGTGAAGAATTAGAGAAGGAATTATGTAGGATGGACACAATTTATAAGGGTTGGAGGCTACCATTACACAGAACTAAATAGGGTGGAAAACCAGTTCCGCTAGAAGATAGTGATGGACCCCCATTCCATGTTGACTTATTTGTGCCCTATATGAGATACACCTATTTTTCGGTAGGTTAGGTGTTGGGAATGGAAGTCCCTGAATACATGTCAATTGTGCCCATGGTGATTTTAGCAGATATTCAATGTCACAACTCCAGGCCTTTTGACTATGCCTCATATATTTTCAAAGGTCTTGATTTAGGATTGATGGCAATAAAGAATGGAGCCCATGTTTTACATCTTAAGTTTTATTCACTATTAATGCACATAGTGTTATATTTTGGACAAGAGTTAGGGATGTGGCATGAGGAACTGAGGGTTTCGCAGTTCGACAAGGAAGGAAAGTTATTGCCCGTTCAGTTATGGACTGCTATCTGGGATAGAAAGTTTGCTAATTCATGTTTTGTGCATTTTGAGGAATATTTTGTAAAACCATTGTATAAATTCTACAATCATTCGTGTTCCTATTCTTTTTCTGAAGAAATAAAGATGTTTCTTAGACCTAAGGATTTTAATGGGCCAATTAATCACAATTGGAGGGATTGGTACTGTTTGGAGGATGCTACTATGATTAGAGTGTATGGATTTGAGGATACCCCATTTATTCTACCCAAAATAGTTCCAGACAGGATTGCCTATTTAGAAATTGTTAGGAAAATGGACTTTTCTAGTGTTATGAACTTGAGCTCTTTTGGAAAGCAAGCTTTTATGCCTAGTACACTATGCTTTGGTGATTTTACTATGTTGGAAAAGGAAGGATATGATCTGATTCTTGACAAGTTATTGCAATACAACATGAAAAAAGGACCACCAAGAAAGAACTTTGACCTAGAAGGATACATTAATTCTACTAAACAAAAGATAAACTTTGGAGGGTATAATCATGTACCCTATCATTTGATGATATGATTAGGAACTTAGAAGTAGAAGAAGCAAAAAGAGTGGTTGAAGAATATAACCAAGGACTGTAGGATACAAAATTGTTATCTTCTAGAGAGGAGGCATCTGGAGATGATATGCCACAAATCCCACCCAAAAATATTTCTGGATTGAGGACCCAGGACTACAAATGCCCTACCAGAGAATTGGGTATTGAAGAAAGCCTAGACACAGACACAAGACAAATAGAATATGAATCATTTGTGGCAGATAGTGAATTTGAAAATTCTCCAGAGTTTAGGGCTTTCTTGTATAAACAAAAAGGAAAAGCAATAAGAGAAACAGTTGACAATATCACACCAAGTAATGAGGAGTAGTTATTAAATGATCTGAAATTGAGTGTGGAAAGAGAGATGGAGAGTATGACCCTTGAGAAAGGAAGGAAAATGTTAGAAGATGTTGGTGTTATGATCTTTTCGAGGTTGGATCTCACT
>VDFB02143947.1:0-13445 GCA_007258455.2 Sequoia sempervirens
AGAACGAGAGGAAATGAAAAATATCAAAATTTGACTAAGTGTTCAGATTTTGGGCACCCCTGGTGAAGAAGGGCGCCCAGCTTTTTGAAGGGCCTAATTCAGCTGTTAGGGTTCAAGAATATGTTTGATCTTTTCAGTATCCTGCCAGCTTCGCGATGCCTGTCTTTGTCAGCACGTCCGACTGTTTAACATTCTGCAGATTCAGATCGAAGAAGAAGGTACAGAATGAAGGTTTCAGACTCGAAGATGAAAATCAGTAAAAATGGCTAAGTCTGGAGGAAGTGGGCGCCCCTGGTGAAGAAGGGCGCCCAAGTTTTCAAGGGTCCCAACAAATGAATTTACAGACGAGTGTCTAACGAGATCTCTTCACAATTGATCCAGCTTTCCAACGAGATATTCAGCACGTCAATCGGATGTCGCAGTCACTAGATCTGAAGCACCAAACAGAGGATCCGACAAAGGCTAAAAACCAAGGTTCAGAAGCAGCATAGAAAAAGTGTAAAAATGACTAAGTCTGGGTGAAATGGGCGCCCCCAGCCAAGATGGGCGCCCAAACTTTTGAAGGGTTAAAATTCACTTTTTGGCAAAATCTCTTCCAGAAGACCCTTCCTTATTCTTCATCAGCTTCGCGATGAGCTCAACCGGCAGTCGATCCGACGCCTGGAACACCAGATTCGACGAAATCATCTGTAGAAGAGGAGTTAATGAAGAAATTGAAGATCAGAAAAATGGCTAACACTGTGAAAGTTCGGAGCCCCTCGAAGGAAAAGGCTCCCATGAATTCAGAGGTCAAGATCAAGTTTTTAGCCAAAGGCTCCTCTAGAACATCCTTCTCAGTTTCAGTCAGGCTCCGTCGTGAACCACTCAGCGCGCCTGTCGGGTTGGTCTGACAACGAGAAATCAGTGGCGAAGTAGCATGTAAAAATGGAGAAAAGTTGAAAAAGTCAAAATTTTGACTAACACTGGTGAAAATAAGCGCCCCTCTTGGAGAAAGGCGCCCAAAGTTTCATGCCTTAGAAAATTTTCATAGATTTTCGAAATTTTCAAGATTGCAAGAGAAGAAAGAGGCGTCCAAGTTCAATGAAGCTGAGATTTAGGGTTTTGGAGATAAAAGAAAAAGAAAGCAAAGCAAAGACAAAACCCTGAGTCTATTTAACATCTTTCTTTTATGTTATTTTCATTATTTTTGCAGGTAGCCTTCAAGGGAGAAAGTTGGAGCAGCAAGTTTGAAGAAATTTTTCAAGATTCAAGAACGTAGCTTGCTGGTTTTTCATCATATTTTTCAGACCAGCAACATAAACCCCTGCTTTTTCAAGCTTTTTCATCCAGAAGATCAAACTTTTGAAGGAGAAGATCAAAGATTTCAATTTTCAGCCTTCTGGGTCTGCTCAACTCGTTCTTCTGAAGAATTTTTCAAGAAACTTTCATCAAAGTTGCAGCAGCTGCTTTTTAGTTGCATGTCAGTGAAATCATCAGGGTTTCCAATTTTTGATCATCTGGGTCCTCTCTAAACAGTCTTCTGAAGAAAACCCATATCACAGCTTTTTCAAGAAAATTTCAAATTCTAGGATTGGCTGCTTTTTCGATCAGCCATCAGTGTTTTTTTTCAAATCTGATCAACTGGGTCCATTTCTAATTGTATTCTGAACAAAACCCAGGTGCCAGCTTTTTCAGAGAAAAATTGAAGAAATTAGGGTTTGCTGCTTTTTCAGTCAAAATTCAAGATTTTCAAAAACGGACGATCTGGGTTGTCTTGCAACGAGATTCTGAGCAAAACCCATATCTCAGAAAAATTTCCAAAAAAAAAGCGTCCGTTTGAGGCCAAAATCCAGCATTCTAAAAATAGAAAGTTGCTCAAGACTTGTCTGAACATAGGCGAGTTTACAGTCATTCTTCAAGGTTTTCAATATGGAATACACTCCCCTCGAGTTTAAGACCAAATCAGCACTATGTTAAAACTTCATCATCTCAGCTGAAGAACGAGAGAAGGTGTGATATGAGAAAAGGGAAAGGTACCAGAAAAGAGTTATGCAATACTCTTCTGTTGGAAATCAAGAGAGGTGTCAGAAACATAAAGTTGCAGAGCCGCCAAATTATCAATTAGTGAGTCATCTTTTTGGGCAGCGATGTTTTGCAAGAACAAGACTCATAAAGCAGTTGAAGAAGTGAAAGATCCTCTAGGTTTGATGACAAAAGGCGAAGAGACTTGGAGAATCGGAATATTGCCTTAAGATAGTATAGATGCACCGAACCGGGACACAGTTTCTAATTTCCTAGCGGATGTGATCGAGCTTTAAAGCAGCTTTCTTCTAGAAGTTTTCTTTCCCGCTTTCTTTCTATTCTTGGAATGATCCTTATCCATTCTTTGAGAAGAGAAAGAAGATAAGATGTAATAGTTGGCGTTTCCCGCTTTTTCTGCTTTCTAGGGTTTTAGATATTTATCTTCTTTCTAGATTTAGTAATAAAGCACTTCTTGAAGGCAAGCCCTAGATTGTAAAGCAAAGGAGATTTTAGGGTTCCCTACTCCTCTGCTTCTCTATAAATAAGAGCCTTTGCTCATTTAGTTTCTTTATGATTTATTGTGTTAGCAAATTCTTGAGCTTTATGTGCGACAGAAGTTGTTATTTAGTTTCGATTCAATTGTGTTGTGATAAGCAAATTGTTGAGCCTCTTTAGCCAACAAAGAATTTAGTGTGATTATTTGTTTCTATTGTGTAAGAGCAAGATTACAGAAAGCCTCCTTAGCTGCAATTTCTTGTTCAAGGCATGTTAGAAGTGAGCTTTGTTCTAGAAATTTGAGTAATAAAATCATGAGCCTCCTTTGCCTTGATCCAAAATCTCAGATTTCCGTTATTTGTGTTATGCTTCTATGATCTCGATTTCAGCTTGCGTTGAAGTGTGTAGATGTTTGTTGAGAAAGAGTTTATTGAAGTATTTTGTCAGAAAATCTACCTTGTTCATTTCTAGTTTCTCTTGCTCTGCTTATTACTTGAGAAGTTAGAAACGTCTTTAGTTTAAGTTAGTCGTAGTTGAAGTTCTTAAATCGGAAAATCTCAGCTGGGGCGTTTGTGTTTAATAAACCTTGTGCTCTAAGCTGATCAAAAAGATAGGCAACTTAGTTTTAGTTTACTTTCTTGAATACCATCGACAAGAGGGCTTCCCCTCTAATTTGAAGGCTTGTTTACATTGCATAGGCTATCCGTTTTCAAATCCATTCGAGGAGGTGCGAATTGCTTAACAAAGTGTTGAGATCCCTTACACCAAGATTTGACCCCAAAGTATCGGCAATAGAGGAAATGAAGGACTTGGACACCTTAACCATGGATGAACTACATGGAATCTTAACAGCCTATGAGATGAGAACCGAAAGATATACTTCACTACAAAAGGAGGCTGCATTCAAAGCATCTAAGAATTCAAAAGGGAAGAAAGTGGAAGATAATGATACAACAGATGAGGAAGAAGCAAATTTTGTGAGGAAACTAAAAAGAGGGTCAGGAAAATACAAGGGTAAACTACCCTTCAAATGCTTCACTTGTGGTAAAATTGGACATTATGCAAAAACATGTCCTTATTCTTATAGCAACGATAGTGAAGAAGAAAAGAAGTACAAGCCAAAGAAAGGAAGCAAAATTGATAAGTATCATAGAAACAACAAAAGGGAAAACTTCAAGAAGAGCTTATACTCATATAGAGATAAAGATTCTTCAAGTAACTATGATGTGGAAAGTTGTGAAGATGAAATTCTGTTCATAGATGAAGTAATAGAGGATAATGAAGATAAGGATGAAAACCAAAAAGAAGAGATAGATCATGATCCAAAAGATTTGGAAGAAGAGTTGGAATTTTCTATAAGCGAGATTGGGAGGCTGAAAAGGAAAGGTCAAAGAAGAAAAGCTAGATTCGAAGAAGAAAAGAAGAAATTTATGGAAACTAAAAAACTAATTTCAGACTTGAAACTTCAAATCGAGGAAAGTAAAAGGATAGAAGATGTGACCAAAGTTTGACTCGAAGAAAAAGAAAAAGAATGTGAGAAGTTGGAATATGAAATTGTTTCCATGAGGAAAGAATTGGAGAAGACAACAACCAAGTTAAACACAAGCCTCAAATTTGAAAGGAGCACCGAAATCCTAGAAGACATCATTAATGAAAAAAGGTCACCATTCAATAAGAAAGGACTTGGATATGGAGAAAATCAAATGGACAACAAGGATGACTCCAAAGGGGCACCAAAGAAGTCAAGCAATGAAGATTCCATAGAGACTCCTAAGAAGACAAAGACCCCTTCCAAAGTTAACAAGGACAATTTCAAGAAGTCCTTTCCTTCAAGGCAAGTGCATCCATACAGGTTCAAGAGTACCTTTTATGGCTATTGCTACTCATGCAATCATTTTGGGCATAGAGCAAGAGATTGTAGAACACATGTGAGATATGATTATGGTTGGAACAAAAATAGAAGATCTTATGGATTCTCAAGAAGGAACTATAACTCCTTTATTCCTTTAGTGGATTATAGTGTTGTATGCTACAAGTGCAACAACTATGGACACATAGCACGATTTTGTAAATGTAGTTTTGTGAAACCACCTAGACAAGATATGAAGAACACCATGGAGAAACAAAAGGAGATAAATTTTACAAAAGTATGGAGAAGGAAACAAAGGAAAAATGATGATGAGGATAAATCTATGATCATGCAAGATACACTTCATACACAAATTTGAGGAAAAGCATGAATTCATGGGGAACCAAGTAAAGCATTTCCATTCAGCCCTATGGAGAAGATAACTCAAAATGAAGTATCAAAATGTTGAAGAGAAAAATCTACTTATGCAATGGATTGGTATCAAAAGAAGATAATAAATTATCATCAATTGTTGGAAATTATGGTATTGATGTCAAAATGAAGATGGTTCCATGAAGAGGATAACAAAAAGCAATCAATAAACATAAGGAAGAGAAGAAAGGAGAGAAGACTTTCACAAAGAGAGGATGATTTTCATTCAGCGGCCAAAATATAGAGGAAACATGTTACCCAAGTAATTTGGAAGTCAAGAGAAAGAGGAGTCTTAGAGCAAGGGGGAGCATAAAAGAATCTTTGACAGGGGGAGAAATACATTCTCATTGTATTGGACAAGAATGGATGTCTTCCATGATCCATTTATGGATAGATGCTTCTTGAACATCCCTTTGCCATTGATGTCAAAGGGGGAGAGATATACTAAGGGGGAGCAATACAAAAGAAAATTATGTTTGTGTTTGTGTTGAGACTCTTGAAGCGAATGTTACAGACTGGTTTAATCATCTAGAACCAAGCATCATCACAAGTTGGGCAGTCATGAGTGAGAAGTTCTTGACGAGATTCAAGCCCATCGAAGACAGTCATCAACTATTTGCCCAACTCAACCTCAACGATGGAATCAAACGAACCAATGAGAGAATTCGTGGCAAGGTTTAGTCGTCTCGTCACATGCCTCTCCCATATGCTCAATCCATCAGATGAGATCTTGTTGAGCAGCTTCATCAACGCTCTTCCGTCAGAGATAGCATTTTTCTTGAAAGCAGGCCATGAAACGGAAATATTAACTGCACAAGAAAAGGCTATCGAGATCGAGGACAACATGATCACAACCAGGAAGATGAAGAACGATGCCATTAGACCGCTTGTTCAAGCGTCTGCAGATCCGTTGCTACAAAAGGAGCCAACGGAGTGACTATCCTCAAAAGACAGTCACCCACTCAAGGGTAGCAAGCACTGCCCACACCACCACCATATCAACCTCAACAACCTTACCAGCCAAAGAGGAACAACTTTCAACCGTTCAACAACTACAAGCCAAGGTTTCCAGGACCTCCACCAAGACAAGTAGAGACTGAGAGATCTAATGTGTTTTGCTCTTTCCATGAGATTGATGCACATACTGGATCCACATGTCCTAAGAATCTGAGAATGAACCAGATCATGGGATACACTGAGGTTGCTCCAAGTTCGAGCTTTGTACCTTCACCAAGTTCAAATGTTGTCTCACCACAAACGGACAACTTTGATGGCGACTCCGCAACGGGATACTTTGATAGAGAACCCGTAAATCAAGAAGAAGAAGAACAATACCGTCAATATTCTCTTGCTATAAATCACAAAAATATCTCTACACCTGTGTCCACACGTGCTCAACACTTCAAAGCACAGAAAGAAGAGGAAGAAAGACAAAAATCAAACAAAAAGGCAAAAGAAGTGCCTTCTACTTCTAATCCCAAGTCTTCACATGAAAACACAATGTCGATTGCTCAAGATCCGTCTTCAGCAAACTTTGGAATCCTTCTGAAAGTGTTTCTTGTCCTTATGCTTCCTATGTAAGAAACTCTTGGACTAAAATTTACTTTTTGAAGTAGAGGACTCCATGTATCTTGCCTTTTTGATTGCATCCTGTAAGGTAGGTGGACTAAGTGCCTTAATCCATCCTCTCAACGGATTTACTAAACCATCCATAACCAAAACAATTAGCCTCCTCTCTGAAACATCGGTTACCAACACTGATAACCTCTGGAAATCGACAATGTATGTGTCAATCGAACCCCATTGCTTAAGTTGTGCCAACTCCTTAAAATGTAACGCTGGATCCTTTTTATCAAATCTATCAATCAGCCTCTCAATAAACTCTACATATGAGTCAATTTGATCATGTCCCAAGGTGATCACTCCATGATGCCACCACCCATGAATACTACCATCTAAATGTATAGCAACATAGTTAATGGCCTCATCTTCTAGCATTGGGTTGAGCTGAAATTAAGTATCTAGCTTTGTCTTGAAGCCCTAGTTGTAGTCTTTCCAGATCCATCATAGTAAGGTATTGATAACTTACCAACCTTCCTGATTATGAAATCTAACACCCCTGTGAGGTCTATGTCTCATCCTAACATCCATGTAGTCATGGAAAGACATTTTAGCTTGAAAATCTAGACGCGAATTTCTCCAATCTTGTAAAATCTGATCCTGCAATTCTTGTTGTGTTGACTCAATTTCAATTCGAGGGTTATTCCTTGGAGGAAAATTTGGCATTAGAGGTCTAGTGTTGGCTGTCCTAGTAGTTACAGTACGCTGATTCACAGCCCTAGTATTGACTGTCCATCCTCATTCCCATCATTTCTTTCATTGCCATTGTTCCCACCATTGTTATTATTATTATTAACCCCCATATTTTGAGTCATAAGTGCAACTATCTAAGCTAAATTTTGTTGTAATTCTCACTGTCGTCTAGCAAGATCATTCAAAAATTTCCTGGTACTTGGTTCCCCACGCTCTCTATCATCCATATCTACCTCAACTTGCTCAACACCTGATAATGGGTCAATATCACCTATACCACTGCTTGTGGGTAAGTCCTGATGTAAACCAAGGATGCCTAATATAGTTTCTACCTCTAGAACTTGAAGGGGTTGCCACTAATTTTTCCTTTGTTTCCTATTAAAATACCTTTGTTCTGTATCACTCATAGGAGGTTTGCAGCTGAAACTAACTATTAATCATAAGCTGGCAGGAAAAACCAGCTTTGATACCACTGTAGGTTTCCCCCCTATAATATTTTTAAAGTTTCCACCCTTTTTGTGAATTGATTTTTAGTTTTGCATGTTGTTGTTTGTATGTTTTGCAATGATTTGATGCAAGTTTGGCATTTATAATGAACAGCAATTTGAAATAGAACTTTGTTCACTAACAAACACAATATAGAAAATTACTACGCATTTGCTAACTTGGTAAAAGAAAATTAATGGACTCGTGTGTATGCTTCATGTATTATTCGCATATATGCTTCATGCTTCTTGTGTATACTCTATGTATTACATGTATTCGTGTCTCATATTCATACTTTATGTATGACATGTATCTATGTGTTACTTCATGTATCTTCAACAAGATGTGTTCTTATAATTGCTTTATGCTTAAAGACTCTGAAAATGTTGAAAACATTGCCTGTCAAGTTGCTTAAGTTGGTTGGTTGTGTGCTTGAGCTACTTGCTTGTGTGCTTGACTTGCTTGCTTACTTGTTGAGCTACTTGCTTGCTTGGTCGAGCTACTTGCTTGCCTGCTTTAATTTTTTGATTCATGTGGTTTTAAGTTATAGAGCTGAGAAATAATGTTCCCTCCTGCCCCCCCTCCTCCACATAACCAAAACAACCATCACTCGGTTTAGAATCTCTGAATTCCTATAACTAAAGCTGATTGCTTGAGAACAAGCAATCTTAGGCGGAGTGGACTGTCATGTCCCTCAAATGGTGACACTTAAATATAGAAATAACCAAACAATGAAGTTCAAATAAATAGAAGAATATATATATATTCGCAACTTCATTATAATTGTCAAGATAATACTATAATTATGAATATAAATATAGGTAATTATTATTCAAACCTTATTGTCACAGATAGTATTATAATTATGAGATAAATATCCTAAATAAAACAAGAGATATAATTTTGGTAATTACTATGGGATTCAATAAACTAATATGAATTAAATAATAAATATATAAATAAACAAATAAAATAAATATCAAATAGAATAATTGATATTATCTGATCATACCTATGTTTATAAATAAATAAATAGTCACAAAGTAATTGCTAAGCATCAAAGTTAAATAAAATGAATATAATCCATACTATCATCATAATTAATGAAAGGGCAAATAAATATTAAAATATGAATGTGAGAGACTGCAATTTAATATTATAATTCTAGAGAACATTACAGTCATAAAATCATTATTATAACATCACGAGACTGAACTGATTAGTATTATTATAATAATAGAACATTCAGAAAAAATAAATACTAATAATATCATATCTGAGATAAATGAGTAAATATTAATATAGAAATATTTATTTCTAATATAAATCTTAGAACCAAATTAAGCAAGACATGATTATTCTTAAAACAGCGATTTCTGAAAGATACGATTGTTTCAAAAGACACCACTATTTCAAAGAGGTGCAGCTCTCACTTGATCGGGGATATTTAAGGATATCCCTGGGCTATAAGAAGGGGAGTATGGGAGTTACAAGGAGAGGATAATAAAAAGCATCGGGAGGAATAGATAATTAATTAGTCCATTCTGAAAATATAAAAGATGGGGAATAAAGAAGAATATATTCTGAAAATAAACATCAATCGTGGCTAGGGGGAATAAGAAAAAAGAGGTTATTCTGACAGGAAATTGAGGTAAGTAGATCTGATCAAGTACAGGGCAGCAAACTGAGGTAAGTACTTTATGGATAAAATAATTAAGTTGGTAATTGTCATGTCCCATTTTTGGCGAGCATCAGTGATCGTGAGACTGGCCTATCATGAGACCCTCGTAGGCTGACAGAGTGGTTAGAGGGTCGTTTCGGAGCTTGGCTCGGCGTCAGATAAGCGGTGTTGATCAGGTAGCTTTCGTTGGGCTCGATCGGGCTTCTTGTAGAGTTACTATTTCTAGCAATTCTGGCGGTAGGACCCTGCTGGCATTTTTAGTATGACTTTGGCGTGAGAATCACTTGAGTGTTAATCGACGAATAGACGATAATGGATGAGGCGAAGAAATATTAATATTTAATTGTAATTAAATATTAATTATTTAATATTTATAATATAAAGTTATAATTTTAGTATAACAGTGATTCTCATAAAGCCCAACATGTCGGGGAAGAGAATATTTTGGCGAGACTATTGAAAAATTAAAAGAATTAGAAGTTAAATATATTAAAATTCCCTATTATTAAGGAAATCGCACTTTTGAGCAATATAGTGCATTTGCCTTGGGAATTGAGCGATTATGACATTTATGAATTGAAAATTGATCAGTCTTTGCCAGAGAACGGAGACCTTAGGGTTTGAGTTCGAAATTCGTTGGAGAACGAGCCATCTCCATCGAAGCAGTTCAGAGGGTGTGAAATAACACTTGATCTATTGCAGTTGAGAGATTTCTTCATTCAGAGGAAATCATAGAACTTCACAGATTCTTTCAGCATCAGAGATCTTGTCAGGGTTTTAGCCAGAGCACATATATTCTTCAAGGCATAATATTTAAGAGGGCTTGGACATTGTTTGCAAGAGCCGTACATCTTATTTTATTGCTGCTGTTATTTACCAGGCCGTACTGATTGTACCAGGCCGTACATCATTGGCAAGGGCATATTCTACAGAGGAAGCATAGTTTTTTCGTCTGGGATCATATTGCAAATCTTGGCGCCTATCTCTATTGTTATCCTGGAGACTTAGTGAGTGCCGTACCTCCATTCATTTATTGCTGATTGCTGTCTCAGCCGTACAAACCTGTAGCAGGGCCGTACCAACCTTTTTGGGGCGTATTTTTCAAGGAGAGCAAAACGCCTTACATCCTGGACTTCTATCTTCAGCAGTGGAGGCACCTTGGAGTCTGGAGTTATCTGCAATCACTGGACAGAGGGAGAAGGGCATACTTATTGCAGCCGTACCATTTTCATCAGAATATTTAATGCTGTATCAAATAATCAGGTTTTCAAGAAATCATTGCCTTTTACTTTGCATGTTTTCCGATCTTCATTGTAACTGTTTCAGAAGACTTATATTAAGATTGGCGTCCATTCCGGCTATTGATTTCATCATTATCAAAGTAGATTTATTTGTATTGAATTTATGATCATTTATTATCAAAATCGCCATTTTCATTAATTGTTCAAAAAACGTCAAAAACGTTCAAAAACCCAAAACTTCAGAAAAACATGAAAATACAGTTAGGTTAGAAACTTGGGGTTTCGGTGGTATGGAGCTAAATCCTTGCTGCATCTGAGGTTTAGCCATCACATGCAATTTGATACATACAGTGCACTCCCGCAGGCGTGCCTTGATTGAAAACCAGCGCCAGTTTGGCCAGGCGGCCGGAAATCATGGGCGCGGGGAATTACAAATACGATGAGCGAAAATCGACGAGAGATTCCTCACGATAACAGAGATCGGAACAGTGCAGAGGTCTTGCATGCACTTAGAGATCTTCGTGTAGGTCAACGGCAGTCAAATGGTGTATTACAGCAGTTGGCAGTTGCACTTCAGAGATTGGGAACTCCGAGGAGATCGTCGCCACATCGTGACGATGACAGGAGTGTTGCAGGTTCACGGAGAGCTCCTAGGACAGTGTCACGGACAGCAGATAGGCCTACTAGGCCCACTTTCACGAGACAGGAGCCCGATGAGGTTATATCAGGTGAGAAGCATGAGGGTTTGTTCGTTGATACATTCAGGACAGCGAACGATGAGTGGCAGTTAGTATCACCTGAGATCAGCGGAAGGATTACTATTGACAGAACACCACAAAACATAGAAAGAGAAGTAAATAGCATGTTTCAGGAGTATAGCATTCTACCGCAGAAAATTAAAAAGGAACTTCCTTTCTTGAGCTTCATGGATTTGCACCCAAGACTTTGTCATAAGACAGAGTTGGCCAGAAAGGAATATCTCACTATAGCTCATGAGTTGTTTACACCTGGAAGGGATAGAGAATCTACACATAAGCATGATACAACTCTTCGTCATAATGATTTGATATCTTCAGTCTCCTATGAAGAAGGCAGAAATTTATGTGATGAATTTGATAGAAGTGCTGATTTAATTCGAGAACACACTAGCATAGCCTTGGGTAATGATTTACCTACATCGTCCTTGCAAGAGGTGGCCCAAGAAATTTCTACCAAGGAGGCTACTTCTGATTTTTATGACAGCGATGATGAAACTTCGCGCGAGCATGAGCCAGCAGCTGTTTCACAGATGCAAAGTCACCCTATTGAGTTGTCACGTGAAGAGACTCAAGAGTTGGGTACTACAGATGCAATTGGTGTTGAGAACTTATATCATGGTGAGTCTGATTTTCTGGATCAGACCTTTGAAAACCAGCTAGAGGATTCATATGTTGATATGGAATCCCAGGATCATGCATTGGATGGGCATGTAGTTACTGTTGGAGTAGAAGCGTGTGAAGATACTGTCATACCAGCAACTTCTACCGTACCAGTTGAGCCATCCGTTGAGGTACCGAGCAGCAGTACCTTAGATGTTGAGGTGTGCATGGGTGAAAGCACACATGATGCTACTTATCACGAGGTGAGTGATGACGAATCAGCGTCCTATCATAGTGCTTATTGTGAACCGGAAATCTTGTATGGGGGTCGTAAGCTTCAGAATCCTCATCATTTGGTTGGGCAACTACAAGTGAATGACACTATGATTGCCACCGCCCTTGAGCATTTTGACGTTGCTCGTCAGATGCTGACTACCTATGGTTGGAGTCCTCTTTTGACAGATGAGCACAGTGATAGTGGTTTTTCCCTTGCAGTGATACATGCACTTCGAGAAGCAATTGGAACAATGAAACAGAACTACCTAAAATTACTTGCGGATAGGGATTTCCTTCTCGAGTGGGATTGCATTGGTTATGATGCGTTGAAGGGAAAAGAGGAGCGGATCGATGAGCTCACCCATGAGCTTGAGGTGACTATGGATTCATTGCAGAGCACCCAGTTGGCTCTTCGAGAGTCATAGTTACAGATTGAGAGGCTTACCGTGGCGTTGAGTTTAGCACAATCTCCACCACCTTTGGATATAGTTCAGTCTTCCATGGCAGCGGTTGGTGAGGAGTATACACCCATGGTTCATAGCAGTGTGGGAGATGTTGAGGATGAGGTTACATCCATCTCGGTCACAGGAGCAGTGGATACAGATAGGATGAGGGCCCTAGATGAGAGTTGCAGTGAGCCACGCGTTGCACCAGGTTCTCCTGAGATTAGTCCCGTGATAGGTGATGCAGGGCATTTCATTGTTAGTTCCTGTGACGTGGTTGTGGATTCACTAGAGAGTTGTGTGACAACCCTCGATACTTGCCCATCTTCACAGCAGATATGCAAAGTCTCATCCAGTTGGGAGATTGGTACTTATGATGATTTGTTTCCCTCTCCTGGAAGCAAATCAATCTTTTCATCCGATGCAGTTGACTATGATCGGCAGCTGGTTGAGCCAAGTCAGGAGTACAACTCAGTTTATTATTCTAGCGATTCAGAGATGGATGATTCAGATCAGTATGGAGTGATTGTGCAGTTTGTGAATAATCCATTATTTGAATTTGATGGTGGTTTGATCTATGATAACCCACTCTTCGAGTTGGACGCTGATCGTACTCTTGATGTTAGTTCTGAGTTGGGTGATGAATGTAGTGTTTGGGATTGTTCCAGTGCATCGCAATTCCAAACAAGACTCACAGAGGAGTTTAATGAAGTGTACACGGTTAGGAGTGCTTATAGTTTTTCCTTTAATCCACCTGTACATGATTCATATTCGATGCACAATACTTGTGCACAGGGTGATTCTCTCGGTACAGTCGGGGGGGGGGGTAATTCATTACTATGTGCAGAGTTACCATCTTCACAAGATGGG
>VDFB02143948.1:0-12330 GCA_007258455.2 Sequoia sempervirens
AAGAGCCCCTGGAGGAAGAGAGGAAAGGAATGTCTGCATAAACAATGAAGGATTGACCAACATATGAACGCATGTCAAGGAAGTCAGTGACAAAACTACAAAGGGTGGCCTTAAAGGTGGAGGGAGGAGCAGCTTTATCTTTTTCTTAAAGCAATCATGATTTGTCAGGGTCTGTCCCACAGAATCTAGAGCAGCATATCTGCTTTTTAGTAACACAAATCTGCAAGAAGATTCATTTGATTGGCTGAAAGAATGCAGCGAGTACATCAGACAAAAGGCAGCCTTTAGCAATTTCAGCTACAGCAGGGATGGCAGCCGCTAGAAGACAAAATTGCTACAGTGACGGGCCACTAAAAGACAAAATAGGGAAAAGACAAAAGTTGTATTTTAAATTGTTGAATATTGTGAGGTAGGTGATACTCTAAAGTGTAATGAATCTGAGCCACTTGTTGTAAATCAATCATAGCCATTCATTTGGGCTTTGGAAAACTATAAATAGGGGCTTGCCCCTCATTTGTAAATGGTTGGAGAATTGGTGTAAAGGCATTCTACAGCAATAGAAAGCAACATTGCATGATTTATAGGTGTTTCTTTTGAGTTTGTTCATTATGCATACATTGTTCTACTTCCATGTTAGATTTAGTTTGTAGTTTTCTTGAATGGAGGTGATAATGGAAATTGTTGTTATGGTATCTGATGAACTTTCAACCCATACTTTTAGCACTTGTTGATGATAAATTGTTGTGTAAAGTTAGCCTAGGCTTTTTTATTTCAATGTTGCAACTCAATTTAATTGCATGTTCATGATGTGCATGTGCGATATGAAAATATGCAGTCCTTAGAAAATTGCACTGGTTTTGTGTAGTTGTAGGCTTCTCTTGGTCAAGTAAAACCCAGTTTAGGAAGTTTGTCTACTGTAGCAGCCTCCATGATCACTGTTCATTCGTAGTTTCAAGTCTAGGAACTTCTTCTCCTCCTTGCCCTTTTGACTTTTCCTTTTAATACTAACCTTAGGCAAGGTTAATTGCACATTATAAAGCCAAATCTAGTGATAAAATAGAGTTCTAGACTGTTGTTTTGAACATACAACAATTGCACATGAATTTCTACACCTTGTAACTCCATTTGCAGACCCAACTTCCAACGCTTTGTAACTCATCCGTAAATCCGCCTTATGATTCCAAGCACTGTCAAGACCTAACATTAAAGACCTTGGGATAGTGTTCTGCAATTTGATTGTGGAAGATTGTCTTTCAAGAGAGGTGATGCACCTATGCATTACCTGTGTTGAAAAGTGCATAAAAAACACATCAACAAGACCAATGAGACTTTTGAAAATGACATTTCAAAATGAGCCTTGACATTGCCGATCAACACATAGCAAGATGTATTTATGCAAATGGGTTGGCTTTCAATGTTGTTCTCTCACCATATTAGTAAGAAATGGTGAGAAAAGTTAATGAGGCTCTAAAAGGGTATAGGGGCCTAGGTTATAAGAAGGTGCATGGCACCTCATTGGGAAAGGAGATCAAACTTGTAGAAGAGTCATTGAAGCCCATAAGGGATTCATGAGCTGAGACAAGGATGTCCATTATTTTCGTGAATGGAAGAATGCTAAAAATCGGCCCTTGATCAATGTCATTGTAGTGTTCCCTAAAGGAGCAATGTTTTTGAGAGTCATGGATTTTGAGGGGGAGGTGAAAGACAAATAATTTATTGTTAATATCCTCACCACAAGCATTGAGGAAGTGGGACATCATAATGTTGTTCAAGTCATAATGGACAATACAAAAAATTGTAGAGTTTTTGGTGTTGGTTGAGGAATGTTATTCACACGTCCTTTAGACATGCATTATCCACTTCCTCAAACTTATCCTTTAAAGGATTGGGAACAAAATTGACTGAATTAAAAAGTTGTATGAGAGGCTAACAAGATTTGAATGTTCATCACCAACCACCACATGTTGCAAGGCATATTTAGATCATTTTCAAAACTGGAGCTACTAAAAGTAAGTGAAGCAATATAAAAAATTATATTTTAGTTTCACTTTAGTTACTTAGAAATTTATTTTTCTAAACTTAAGTCTTAATTTGATTACATATTCTCCTTTAAAGTTTGTTTTTAATTATTTTATTTTTATTTTTATTTTTGAATAGGTTGCTAAGACTTATTTTGCCTCTAACACAATTGGCTTAAGATGGTTTGTGAAGGTTTGAGAGACACTTTGTAGCATGGTCAATAACCAAACTTTGTCCATATGGAGACAAGGCAACACTTAGAGGGCAATCAATATTAAGCAAATGATCCCAAATGACCGTTGGTGGGATTGTGTGAAATATCTCCTTAATTTCACCGAGCTCATTATAGTATGATTTGTTATACCAACATGAACAAGCCTCAATTGGGGAGAGATATATAGTCAACTCAATGATTGAGAAATCAAGACCATCATAAATGAGAAAGAGAAGAAGAAGATCCTAAAGAAACTTTCTTCAAACAAGTGCACAAAATTATTGAAGAGAGATGGAACAAAATGAGCAACCCACTACATCTTCTTGCCTTTGTATTGAGTCCAAAATACTATAGTGTTGAGATTCTTTCTGTGCCAACCAAGATTACCCCGTATAGAGATTTTGAAGTTGTTGAGAGTACAAGGCAACATTTTGAAGACTCTTTCCTTATCCTAATTTGCAAATTGTGGTCACAAGTGAGTTCATTGATTTTGTACACTCCAATGGTCAAAGTATTAGGCTCTTCATGACAAGTGATTAAGTGTTGAAGCTCTGTGATAAGTTCAAGAAGGATGCTCATAGTTTGTGTTACTTCCATGGCCAACACTTACAACCCCTTGCGATCAAAATTGTATTGCAAGTTAATAAAACAAAAAAAATTAATGTTTGAAGTTTCATTTATAATTTTTTAAAATTTAGTTTTATAATGTATAACTCTATCTCTAATTCTTCTTAGTCGATTTGCTAGTTTATGTGCATCTGGAGGAATTGGAGCACATATCCTTCATCAATTCAATAGAAGGTACAATTGATTACGCACTCGAGAGAAAGTGTAGAGAACTTGGTAGTGCATTCCAACTTGCACCTCCTTCCGCACAAATGACATGGCTACAAGGAAAGGAACATGAGGTTGTGGGATATGGAGTCAAAGCATACTGACTTGGATGCTTCCATTTCCCAACATGCTATATTTGAGAAGCTAGATTGCGAGTACACTTTTAATGTGAGTGTTAGTGCCATGGCTTTTGGTTCTTCAAATGTTCCCACATCATCTAATGTCAATAATAAAGATGCTAATGATTTAGAAAACACATATGACACTAAAAACTCATCATTGAATTTGATACTACTATTTCAATATTGAAATTGAAATTTGAACAATAAATATTTTATAATATTTATTTATCATTTATTTTTTAAATGGCATTTGAGTTTATGGTGATTTTGTTGGTTATATGATGCTATGTGGTAATCTAAACTTAATTCTTGCTTTTACGCTGCAAATATATTATTTATTATTTATCATTTATGTTTTAAATGGAATTTGAGTTTATGGTGATTTTGTCAATTATATGATGCTATGTGGTATTCTAAACTTAATTCTTGTATAGAAAAATCTGCAAACACAAACTAGGATCCCTTTGCATGTCAACACATGGGCATCTCTACAACTACCCACTACTCCATTGCTTCAAGAAAAATTCTCAATAGACTTTTGTCCCATATGCATCATCTCTAAAGGACTCGCTATAAAACAACATTGGACTTAGAAAGTATCTGTAATGTCCCCATTTTCGTGAGCATCAGAGTTCGGAGGATTAGCCTATCAATTGACCCTCATAGGCTAGTGTTCAATGATTACAGGGTCCAGTTGGGCATTAATGAGCTCTTCAGGTGGCAGTTGACAGTGTTTACCTCTCCAGATTGTTGGTATATTCTGAGGCTAAACTATTTAGGGGTTTTTGGTTCCATTTTGAGGCACTTACTATTTATAGTAATTCAATTGAGTGTTGGTGGCCAACGTTTCTATTTTGGGAAAGGCATCTGGATGAGTAGTGGTTTATGTGGTTGACCACCTGGTTCTAACGGAATCGAGAAATAATGAGTATTTTTGGAGTTATGACATTTTAATTATTAATAAAGTAATACTTTATTAATAATTAATTATAATGTTTTATTTTGACTTTATTATAAGTGGGGCCATTTAATGATATAAGACAAATTATAAAATACCTTGATATTGGTGCCCAAGTAATTAAATATTATAAAGTCAAATCAAAAGGCAAGCCAACATTATAATACATTATTAAATGATTAAAAGGGGCCTCTTGGAGAAATTGACCCAATGAAGGAGAGTATTAAAAAGGTTTTGAAATGCAAATGAATTCATTCAATCATTCTACACTTGAGAAAATTATGAGCTTTTGTTGTGAGAGAAGAGAAACCAAGGTTTTTGCAATTTTTGGCATTGGAGAGCATAGTTGCTTCATTGTATCAGCTTTCCGAGGGTGTGAAAGATCATCAAAGTTTCTTTGATTGGTATTTTATCTGGTCACATTTGTCCTTCATAGAAGAAGAAGAAATTGGAAGTTTTCAAGGTTTGAAGATTAATCATTTGCTGATCAAAGTTGCTGATATTGATTGTGATCGTGTTGTAGATTCAAGCGTAATTAATCAAATTGATCATTGATATATTTGATTAAAGCATTTTCTTGTTCTACAATTTTATACATTATTGGCGATTTGTTCAAAAACCACCTTTAAAAACAATTAGGCGATCCGAATTTTAGATAATAAATATCCTACCGGGGTGGATATTACGATGCATCAATAATTAATTAGAGTGGCAATGCATTTATCCAATCTCATCTCACCTGTCAGACCTCGCCCATGTTGTCTTCCCTCATTATTCACGCATCTTGGACCTAATTGACTCCTTTCCCCTATCCATGGCCTTGTAGACATAGCCCATGTGGTATTTTTCCCTATCAACTATTCTCAACACTTTGATTAAGGCCTTTAAAATTTGTACAATCCATTGTATATCTAACCAAAAAGTCTCATCAAAACTAATGTGATGATGGCCCTACCATCTATGTGATTAACAAAGCTAGAGTCAATCCACTCAAGTGAAGAGAATATGCATTTCAAGTTCATCTTCTATATGCACAAGCTCTATAATATGCAAAATTGGGTGGAAAATCTGGTCACTCATGGGAAAACAAGCTCCTTTCCATTAGTTAAAGTTTGCATCATACTAAGCTCCCTAGTTTAATTGTAGGACTTCGTGATGATCTACCTCCTCTATGTTATAGATCTAATCCATGGGAGATTGCCAATGTCTTCTAAGGTTAAATCAGCATCACACATAGGCTTAAAAATAATTTGGGACACTTCTCCATCAATATTTATTGAACAGCCACACAATTAATAGTATTGTCCATGATAATTAGACCACATATTGTGGCCCTACCTCAGCCACTACCTTAACAAGTAGAGAAAAAAGTGTCTAATCTAAGTCACACTATAACACTCTTTATTGCCACAAAAAAATTAAAGTACTTCCTCCTATCCATCCACCTTTTCAACACAATTATTCGCCCTATCCTTGTCCATTCCTTGTGATTATCAATAAGTACATCTCTCACATATTGCACACATGTCTCTCAACATATCAATCCTCAAGCTCTTGTATGAGAGCGCTTTGAAGCCAAGACTCGCAACAATAATTGCATCACCCATCCCTTGCCACTATGGAGACCCAACAATGTTGAGGATGCTAGAATAATACTAAAATTTGGCAATAGCAAAGTTAACCTACTCGTGAATGCTTCTTTTCCACCCAATGCACTTCAAATATGGTTACATGGCTGTACTACTTGGCAAGTCACCAAGTACTTGGCCAGATTTTTGCCACTTTTTTGCCAAATTTATGCCATGTTGCAGCCAAGTACTTGACAAATCTATGGATATACTAGGCCCCCATAAAACACACAGTCTAGACATGTAAAAAATGTGAGAAAAAACAATTTTCGCACTCAAACAATAGAGTTTTTTGCCTTTTTAAAAATTATGAAAATGGCTGCCCCTTGACCATGCTAAGGGCACTACCCCTTGACTTCATTGGGTTCACTACTCATTGACCCCACTAGGGGCAGTACACCCAAACCCCCACCAAAATCATTTAATACATTTTGTAACTATATTTTGCATAAAAATTATATTTTTTAAGTTGCCAATTGTAAAAAAATTTGATCTACTGAGACCAAGTTGAGTCTAAATATACAAATCATGTATGGTTGAGTTTCAGATGTACAAGGCAGAAAAAAAGGTATTATTTCCTTGCCTCCCAAAGTTGAATGAGAGGCCTGGAATGGGGACCATATCATGATTATCTAGATCTGAACTCAAATAGAATAGGAGAGCTCAAATGGATTTGGATCATTATGAATGTTTTGGAGAACCTAGAACAACATGCTCCTCTCAATGCTTTATGGCAATGAAAACAGTTGTGAATTTCAGACTGGTCATAGCGAAACTATAAAAAGAAAAAGAAAATTAAAAAATTGTCAAAAAATGAACAGGTTCGACGCAAGGTCATCACGGTGCCATCTGGTATGCATTTTGTTTTCCCAGGACAAACCCACACACCCCTGCATGCTCCCTGCCCCATTCCAAATGCACACCAAATCATACCATGAATCTAGTTCAAACTGGGCCCAAGTCCAGATGCGTATCCCACAAATCTTGCAACATAGAATTGCACATATTCTTCAAGGGTGAAGTGATCAGTATTTTTATTGGGTTGTAGTTGTAACTTTAAACCTTAAATGTCTAACTGGTCTAACCCTAAAAGTAAATTTTAAAACAAAAAAATATTAAATCCCTTAGGGCCTTACCTTTTTTGTGTGCCTTAAATGAATGAAAACCAAACGTTTAACAGAAAAAGAGAGGATACCCTGGGGTATACCCTATTTGATCAATTTTTTGATAAAAATCCAAGTCTGCACCTGTGCTCTGAAAAATGTGCAAATCAGTAGATTAAAAAATAGGCAAAATGTGAAAAAAATTGAGTATTTGTAGCAAAAACCAACTAAACCAGTTTGTTCCAGAATAAATTGCGTCACTTTGGCCTCGAAGAGTGTCCCCATTCAATTAAAAAAAATCAGCAACGAATTTGAATTGGATCACCTTTCACTCTGTACCATGATTGGTTGTGATCTAAACCAGATTTTTACTTCTTTGCTTTAACCAAAAGGTCATGACAATTTGAAGAATCACTGGAGAGCAATATAACTACAAGAAACATATGACACATTGCAAGTCCACTATATGAAAGTCATTAGGGCTGAAACAGTTCATTTGCTTCACTACAGTGCCCTGAAATCGGACTTGATAATTAGCTGAAGAAACAAAATTTTGCTCATATGTTTTGATTCCCAACTTTTGCTCAGGTATAATGACTTTACATCTACATTGAAAATTGAGTTTAACTGCATAGAAACATTTTGAAAGAATTACATAATGCCTTCCTTGGAAACATTTGATGTTTGACCATTCAAGCAGCATAAGTTTTACTATAGCTGTTTTCCACTGCATATTTTGATCCTGGACATATCTAACACATAAGCATCTTGTATTATAAGCTTTGCAGTATTTCATTTCCTTGCATTGCATTTGTTTCAAAGTATCAACAAGGGTATCTACAATAAAATTTATAAATTATATCATAGCCCATCTCATCAAAGACATCAAATCCGAGTTCATAAAAGCATGATACATATCATCAAAAGATCTAATATAAAACTTTAAACTTTAAAGAAACTATTTCATTCATCAAATTTGAGTTCAAGCCAGGGATATTTAACTGACAAAAACATTGTTGAGTAGAAATTAGTAAGTTTCAAGCACACATGGAAATCCAGAGTTTACAAAATGCCAATTCATATGCATACAGTTTCTGTGCCAGGTATCAAGAATCTCACCACCCAGCTCTGAGAGCATGTTGGACGAGTCTGATGCTCAAAGGTGCATATCCAGAGAAGACATATGCAATGTCATTGGGACTGAAAAAAGTACCACATATTAGTACTCAATCCAGGTTGTCAAACTTTTTATTCACTTTCAAACCAAAGAAAATCATCATTTAATGTATCTAAAAATAAGCCTCAATGTTTGAGATTCTGCCCTGTAAAATGGATTTACTGAAAAAGGCAGCAAATTATCCAAACAATAATATCATATGTTTCAGTAATTTTTAGACTATTATTAAGGTCCTAAATTCCTAATAAATAAAGAGGATCAAAAAACCTTTATAGAAATGTTTCTAATCTTCTCCACAGTTAATTCAGTAAGATACATGAAAATAAGGTTGAAGAAAGATGGAAATCCATTCCATTCTGTACAAAAACATTTGTGGATACAGAACTTAAATCATTGACCATCATTGACCACTATTTTAAGGTCATTTTTTCTTACAAAACATGATACATTTTAGGAAAGGTACAGTCAAGCATTTGTTTTATTTTTAAATGGTGCTTGTATACAACTATTAATAGGATTTACGACAATAGACATCAAATATGCAAGCATTTTTACCATGTGCAGCAAGACCTGGCACATGTTTGGTCTAACCCCAAACATTTTGGGTTTCCTGAAACAGTCTAGACTGAACCCAGAACCTGCAATGTTTTTAAGAAATATAAACCATGAAAAAAATTCAAGAAGAAAAAATAGAATAGAATTTAAAGTTTATGAAATGAAATTCCTGTGGCCCCATGTTAAGGTTTTAACATGGATCTCATTTAGCAGATTTATTTTTGTGCTTTGTAGAAATTTGCTTAGGAGATATATCTAAAGCTGGCTTCTGGAAATTAGACCATGGAAACTTTGATGTTTGTTTTCATTGGATATACCATATATCGCTTGAGAGGATTAGACTGGAAACTTTAATGCAGATTGCCTGATGTGATACAACTTTTTGGATACAGTGGAATGATCTCAACTTTACTTATAGAAACCCTTTGGTATTGGGGTTTTTATAGGAATGTTGATACTTTTGACAAGCACAGCACACTCACATCTGGGATTTATGTTTTTACTTCTTTTAAATTGAGATTCAAAATGTACAAAACCTCTTCTGCACTCCTATTGCCAAAAGGGAATTACTAGTTAGTCACATTGTCTTCTTTTTCTAAGATTTCCACATGGGAGTTTTATTGGGGACCCCTTCTTCAGTCATGGAAAAACTTAAGAATTACAACCTTACATCTATACAACCAACATTCAGAAACACAGGCCAAGTTATTCCAGTAATCTTAGTAATGTTTGCTAAACACAATATTAAGGCAATTATGGTCATTGAACTTTATATTGTCTAAATCTGTTGTTTATTTAAAAGGCACAGTACGTTAATGTTTGAGAAGCAAATGGTGAACAAAACTATTTGGTCACCGTCAAACACACTGACTGGTTATCTACAAATTTATTCCAGAGAATCTTATAACCTTCAGAAACAAATATAAGAGAAATTTAAAAAATCCTGTTACCATTCTATCCCCTCAACTTTAGACTGTGGATAGTGTCATTCCAAGACTTAATTTTCATGTTATATTATCTAGAGATTTTTATCAATAAAATTAAGTGAGAATTATATCAATACAACTATTTTGTACAAACTCAGACTTCCTATCAGATTTCTTGACCCTTTGTAAGACATGGAATATAGGGCTTACAGAAAATGGGTTTTTTATTATTGTTACAGTCAAATGCTAAGAGTCTATCATTGTAATTATGATACTATCTTCTTGCACATATTTTGAACATAATTTAGAAGGTTTCCCAAAGTTTTCTAATTTTCAGACCTTTAAAACTTTGGAGAACCTCAACCCCTCTCCCTTCTCACCTGCCAGAATCCTTAATTTTTTTAACCTAATAACTAAACCTGCACGCATTTTACTAGACAATGAGTTTGTCCGTTAAGCTTTTTATTATAGATCTGGGTTATTCAGTCTTCCAATCTCTTTTGGAATAGTCCAGTAGTCATTATTTTATCTTAAAATCACTCTCTAGTACCAGTAAAAAAAATTGTAATTGGAATACAACAATATACAGTCTCCTGAACAAGCATAGATAACAAAAAGCACATGCAAGAAAATGAATCTTCCCTGCAGCAATGAAATATTCTTACTTGGCATCATCAACATCTTCTACAACCAGATTTAGTCCCCGTTTAACTGTCACCCAGTTGCTTTTAGAATCCTGTTGTAGATAAATATTAGAGAAATTAAAATTTGTGAAGGCATCACACTAGTTTTAACAGGAAAAGTGATAAATCAAAATCATAATATTTCTTCATATTCAAAAGTAAATCATTAGTATTGAGAAATATAATAAAATTAGAAAAATGGAAACAAAAATTGCATGTTTCTTTACACACAAGTGTCAGCACTAAACTGTAGAGCTATTTGGTATATAAACTGTATTCATTATGAAATCCTCCATAACTGCCAAAAATCAAACCTGTTTCTTAAATAAACCACTCTTTTCCAAGTTAATGATTGTTGCCATATGCTCAAAACCATAGCTATGAAGTAGTTCTCTCCTACAATCATAAAAAATTAAGAAATTTCAAAAATTTGCATTTCTCCTACATAAAGACATAAATCACCTGTTTGCTATCAATAAGAAAACAAAGAAATATAGACCAATAATCAATGAAATTTGAAAAATAGCAATCAACACGTATATTACTTTGAAACTCCCTTCCCCAAGTGGATACCATAATATTTATTATTTACAACAACATGCAATATCATTGTCTCCAATGTTTTGCACCTCCAAAATGCTTTGCTGTCTAGCATCATGGCTCACATCATTTGAAAGGAATATCAATATTAAAATAGAAACATAAGAATGAATTGCAAAAAGGAATCCACATTCACATTCGCTGAAAGTAAAGAATATTTATAATATATGAACATCCAGGCATTCAGGTTATCCAATATCGGATCATTTGCCAAACAGGTCACAAATGCATAGTTATGATTCATCAACAATTTTTTATGTATAAGAGGATTCCTTGTTCCTTCAATGGTTCTCATCATTCAATTAAAAGGAGGGAGAAGGTTCTGATCATCTGTACCAAGTACACCAGTTTCAGATCGAAAGGACTCAGACCTGGTTGATCTCCCTATGAAGGTCCCAGTGCTAGTCATTATTCCACATACAGAGAGGGGACCCAATGATCATATTATTCCTTGACCAAGATGGATTCTATTCTAGATTTATAGCAGGTCCCAATAGAGGGTTCACGAGAAGCTAGGTCAGCCTATGATTTCCTTGTACAAGACAGTCCTTGTCCCAAGATGTGGCCTAGGACTCGTTGTATAGTCCTCATTGGATATGGACTGGGCCTGGTTACATATCCCTTGACCAAGATGGATCCTTGTCCTGAGTTGCAGCTCAAGGCTGGTTGAATATTCCTTGCCCAGATTGGCCTAGCTCAAGCATTGAGAGATCTTTGCTGTGATAAGTAAGCCCTATTGATTACCACAATGCTTAAGATTAGCTTTACATATTTTATTTTAAACTAGATACTGAAGACATGCCTGATTTGAGATCCAACGTAGCAACCCCTTATAGCAATGAGCATCAAGGATGCCAGTCTTTGAGTGTGGTTTGATGATAGTCTTCCATGGGTTCAATATCAACTTGAGTATTTATATACAAGTGACATAGATATAAAAGAATAGTTATTGTATATTTTGTTTTGGTGTGTATCCTACCCAGCCACTCCACCAGAGAAAACAATAAATTCATCCTAGAAGACTTTGATGGTACAAATGGCATATCAAGAAGGGCCTAGGTCACTAATATGCTACTAGCAATCATTTTCATCTCACAGGTTCAAAATACAGCAGAAATTGTAGACAAAAACTCTGTACACCTATTCAAAACATGGAGGCACAATGGACAAGAAACTCCAATTTTGAAATTAGATATTAGAAGCATGTAGGCAGCTGTTAGTATTCATAGGTGATGTTAACAGATTACGGTAAAACAACACAATTTAGAGCTGAAATCTGTCCCTTAGATATGTAAAATGCTTTAAAATTAAAATTTAAGAATCCAAAATGTTATATGCAAACATCAACAGAAGACTATTTTAATCATAACGCATAGAGCTATGTACAGAATACATAATAAACACGAACAGCATCAGAAGCACAAAATCATAGATTAAAAAAGGAAAGTGTGGATCCGAAATAGCATTATTCTCACTACCATTTATAATGTGCAACATCTGCAAAAGGGATA
>VDFB02143949.1:0-31014 GCA_007258455.2 Sequoia sempervirens
GTAAACCTTATTGGATAGTGATAAAAGCTACCTTATCTTTCATTAAGGTAGAATTTTTTTGTTATACAACACGCCCCTTGAAAATTGGAGATAGGCACTCTAAAAAGAAGGTAAACACTAATGAAAATGGTCAGTGGTATTGTGGAAGATGTGATAAAACTTTCCCTAAATGTGATTATAACTATATACTTCAATGCAAAGTGGAAGACCATACTTAATTCACTTGGATTACAACTTTTGAAGAAGTGGCAGAAGAAATTATGGGTGTAACAACAAAAGAATTGAAAATTTTGAAGCATGAAAAACAAGATGATGTTAAGTTTTCACACATTATACAAAAGGTCCTTTTCAACATATATATCTAAGTTAGTTAATGCCATTTTGTCATGATATACTTCTGTATACCCTTGATATTATGCTATTCTAAATGAGCAAAACAACTAAAAACTATGAAAAACAAAATATCAAGGACACCTCAAGATTAGCCAAAAGAGTGATAAAACAATGAGAAGAGTAGATAATGTAAGACAAATAGTTTACCTTCCCCTTGTTGCTGATACTCCTTTGATTGGCCCTTGCTTGGATTGGTTGTGTGCTCCTTGATGGCTCTATTGAAGATCACTATTATGTGCTTGGATGTAAAATGCAAATGGATGATATTGCAAATAGGTTGAGTGCACAAAGTGGCAGCATGTAGTTGCAAATTGACTAAGTGTTGGAAATGCTCATGGAGAGGGGGTATTTATAGAGCAACTTGAATTCTCTAGAGAATTCAAGGGCCAAGATTGATCCAACAAGATCAAGATGAAGGGCTATGGTGGGTTGAGATCCCACAAGCCCTCACATCTTGACATGTGGAGGGTGAAGTGGACAAGAGGATATGAGGTGGAAATGAGTTGTCAAGAGGGTACATGAGGTGGAAAAGGACATGCACCTTGGGGGATGAGAGGATTTCCACAAAAAGGGATTTCTTGTCCCCAAGTGGGAGTGAAAGGGACTTTTGAGGAATTTTAGAATTCCTCAAAAATCTACATGGGAAAAGGAAAGGTGGTTGGGGATATAAATGTGAATTAAAATTCACATTCTTAAGATGATCTAGAGGGTAAAAGGTGGGCTCCAAAAAGGTGGGACTTGGTCACATGTGGAGATTGTGACAAGTCCAAGGTTCTAGAAGCCTTGGAAGAATGGAATGTGAATTAAAAATTCACATTTAAAGGAGAGGAATCTAGGGCAAATAAATGTGAATTAAAAATTCACATGGAAAGGGGGTTAATATAAAAAAAGAAAAATGGAAGAATTGACCAAAAAGTGGTGCTAAATTTAGCTAATGACTTTGATTAAGGTTGTGCAAATATTGGATTAGGCTAATTAACAGAAGATTAGAGGCAAGTGGCAAATGTAGGAGGATGTGACATTAATCTTTGATTAAGAGGATGCACATCATAACCTTGAATTAATTAAATTAATTCAGATTAGGGTGAGGTTATGGAGGATGTGACAAGGAGAGAGAAAGTGAGGAATTTTAAATTGATTTTTAATCAAAAAGAGAAGGAATGACTAAATTAAATTAGTGTATTTATTTAATTTAGAGAGGAATAAGGTAAAAGACAAAGTATCAATTATTAAATTAAATACTTTATCGGTATGAGACAAAGGGTGCGATATTAATTTAATAAATTAATATTACTATGCTAGACGCAGAGACAATAAATTTAATCATATGGAAGTGATTAAATTTAGATGTCTAACTTCTTTGATCTGTCAATACTAAATCTAATGATTGATGAATATTTTTGCTTTTAAATTTATTGTTCTTGGTTCATTGTTGTTATAGACAAGTTGGTATGATTTCAAATTTCAATGTGTACCCTTATATATGGGAATTGAGATAAACAATGACACAAACAATAATGAAATAAAATTGATTGCTTTCCAAATTCATATTCATGAAAATGTAAGCATTTTTTCAAGTCAATAGGCATCTTGATAAAGATAACTCTCGTGTTTACATATATTATTAATTAATATAGGTATGCTAGTTAATTAAATTATTAACTATATTTTATTTGTATTATATATTGAATTGTTAAAGATGTAAAAATATTAATACTAAATATATATAGGAAAATGGTTTAAAATTACATATTTTCAAAATAGACTATTAATATCTTTCTCTGCTTATCTCTCTCTCTCTATCTCCCTCTCTCTATATCTCCTATATAGACTATCTTTCCATATCTCTCTCTCTATATATATATATATCCCCCCTCTATCTCCCTATCTCTCTATATATTTATTTCTCCATCTATCTCTCTCTATATCTCTATCTATTTTTATCCCTTTGCCTCTCTCATTCTATATTCATCTCTACCTCTATCTATAGGGAGAGATACAAAGGTGAAGCATTGGACCTTCCCAAAGATCCACCAATCTCAACACTACTCCCAACTATTTAGTGTTTTAAGTACATATTGTATGCTAGATTAGGAGGCATGTGTCAAAGCTCATATTTATTGATGCAAAATAGGTCCAAAGTCACAAATCTGAGGTAGAGTTAGTTAGAGTTTTGTAGAAAATTTCAAGTGCCACATAGAGCAAAGATATTCCAGTTTTGTAGGAAGATCATGCCATCAAATTTGGCACTTCATCACCATTTGTATCTTCATCAACATTAACAAAAGCAAAGGTATGTACTTGAATCCCTTGCATTTAAATTTATATATATATATATATATATAAATATTTTAATATTTTCCCTCAAATTCATAATATATATTAGTGTGTATTTATTTATTGCAATAAACAATTAACCTAAGTAACACATTAAGAATTCTAAGGATTTGTGGAAGAATGGATGCATAACAAATTTATTTGTTGGATGTCGTGTTGTATAGTTTAGAAAAGCTCAAAATATGAATAGGATTTGAAGGCCATATATTATGGTAGCTTACAATGCAAAAGAAGGAAATCTATTATCAATTTTAATCTACAATTTAATACCATATGAAAAATCACATGTAGTATTATCTACAACTAATTCTTGACATATTAATTTTATAAAATACACATGTACCATACAATAAACTTCTCCCAAGAAAGAAACCCTAAGTGAACATTAATTGAACCCTAATTGTAGATTCATAACTCTAATCATAACCCTAATTGAAACCCTAATTGTAGATTCATAACTCTAATCATAACCCTAAGGGAACACTTATTGAATAGTAGTCCTAATTGTACCATAACCCTAACTTTGAACTATAGTTGAACTCTAATCCTAACCCTAACACTAATTCTTATCCTAATTGAACCTTAACCCCAACCCTAATCTAGTTAATTTTTTTTTATAAAATTGTAGCAAGCCCATCTATACTTGGAGATTTATCCTTTTTATATATTCTAATATCCTTTACAATCTCATCCTTACTCTATATCTCTAGTAGGCCAATCATTGTCTTCCTCTTTGATTTTCCTAGGGATGACTTGTGCACAATGATCTTGGGATCTTTTATAGTCCACATTGCTATCTTCAACAAAGAAAATATTTTAATAGAAAGATCGAAATTCATTTATAACCAAAGAAAGACCATTTATATGTTGATTATTCACCTAGATTGATCCAATTTCTTCCCTAGCATTTTTCTCCTTTATATAATTAAAGAAGAAATCAAAGCCTTTATCTCCATTTTTTAGCCAATTTATTTTAGCCCTAACTTTTAAACCATGAATCTTCTTAATTTACAAATTTCTCAAATTATGCTTGAATCTCACCAACTCCTCATTCAAGGACTCATGCAATTGAGATTAGATGGAGATAAAATCTTATTGAACCAATTCTTTGATCTCCTTCCATCAAAGGCTCTTTTTTCTGCACAACCTGGAATAGGGACCTTGAGTTGGTAACATTGGAATCCTATTTTTCAATTGATAGCAGAGAATTTTTTTAGCAAGATCCTATCAATTAATTTTTTTTGCAAATATTAACTTCTTATATTAAAAATAATTTAAATATTTTAACACATGCATTAGATGGACCTTTGGTTTTTGATGATTTAGAGATATTATGTATTGATAATTGTGTGATTGAAAGGTTTAACAAATATAAGTCATTTGGAAAAGCCTATGAAATCTAGGTTGAGCAAGTGATTAGATATGGACTCTTTTGCATTGAAAGAGGTGTAATATTATATAAGGAAATTGAGGGAAAAAAAAGAACTAAATAATGATCTCCAAATATTGAGAAAATAAGAATCTATCTAGAATTTAGTAATTATATATATATATATAATTATATATATATAATTATATATATATATATATATATATATATATATATATATATATATATATATATATATATATATATATAAATTGATAAAAATACACAACTAAACAAAAAATTCTCATATTTATTTTAAATGTTTGATATATGTTATTCATTACATATTTTTTAAATTTTGTATGCTTTTGGTGGAGTTACTATTGGAAGGAGAATATAATTGTAAACTATATATATTTTAAGTAAATCTATATCTTTTAGTATTTAAAATTACTTAAATAGTTTCCTCATTGATATCTTGTTTACTTTAACATACACCATAATAGAAGTTCACATGCACATCAATCTTAGAGAAAAAATATATATTCATGCCCTTTTTCATTGCTATTTTTGGTAAACTTTGAATAGATTGTCCTTTGTTCAATAACAAGTCTACAAGTGGGATATTCTTGTGTGAATTAATCTCATGACATTACCCTACCTTGCATAAGATCTGTAGTACCCTTCCATTTATGCCTATGCTTTCTGCTGTTATATTTTCACACTGTTAGACTATGATGCTTTGTTTGGATATTTTGATCGCTGGTTTTGGGCGATAGTGGATTTATTCTGTGACATGATGATATATTATATTGCGATATTTGATTCCTATTATGCTTTGAGATAATGTAGATGTTTACTTTCAGTTGATTATTGCTATGTACATGTTATGATGGACTAACAAATATTTATTTCGTCAGTTTGCTGTGAAGTGTATTGGTGTGGAGAACGGAATCGCATCACTCACTTGCGAGTGCCCTGTGATATCCGTGATTTTCTCTGCACAGTGTGTTTGTTTAATGCTTTATTTTTATATATATATATTTGTATGCATGTTATTTGCTTGGTTGCAGGAATTTGCAGGTACATGACACCGACTCCACCTGGGTACTCAGGTTTGAGCGTGTCAAGACTCAACGGATATGTTGATCGGGAGATAGTAGTTTGGTTCACCCTAGTCAAATCTATAATCCCAGTCTTAGTACACCGTCTGTTTAGTTTAGAGTCTAGGTTGTCTTGCATTCTTCTATTTGGATAAAATGTTTGAAAGGTAAATTTGGTAATTTTTAAATGATAGTATATAGTATTTTAAATTATTGTTATTTAAGTTAATGTTAAATGTGGAAGAAATTACTTGCTTGATTAATTAATTAATTAATTAGCTTATTTGGTTAAATGGTTTGATTTTAAAAGATGAAACTTATTTAATTAAATAAATAAATTAATTAAATTAAAATATTAAGTGAGTAAATAGTTATATTTGAAAATTAAATAAATTGTGGAAAATTGTAAATTTAAATTAAAAAAAATGCATGAGATTTGAATAGTGGTTGTAAAATTTAAATTAAATAAATAAATTGCATGCAAATATTGAAGGGAAAAATTGTTGAGAAGTTGTTAAAAAAGATATTTGTACTTCTCGACATGTGTGCCAGTGCTTTAATTGAATATTGTTTGGGAAAATTTGTTACGGAGGATATTTTGGATCTCAGGAAAAACACAGAGGTTATTCAATTTCCTCATGGGGAAATTATTAGAGCTTTTTGCAAAAAAAAATTCTCTTGCTGGGTAAAAAAATTATCTTTTCTTAGAATTTGTTATTTCCTTTGCTTGTTGGGTAAAAAAATTATCTTTTCTTAGAATTTGTTATTTCCTCTGCTTGGGTTGTATATTTGTGGAAGATCCCTTGGTGGGAGGATATTTTGTGTTGGTTGGAGAAGCTTTTGGGAATTGCATTCTACAGGCAGAGGTTACTCTCCAACTACCAAATCTTCAAAATATAGGAAAGCAGGTATTTCTCTGGTTATTTCTTTTGTTCTTCTTTGAATTCTTTTTGTAAAACTTCCTGTTATCTGTATAAATTTCAAGAATACAAGATTAGGGAAAACAATGAAAGAAAATCTCTGAGAAAATTGTAAAATTAAGAAAATTATAGAGAAACAAATAGGGGCAAATAGAGATTTATTTTATACAGCAGAAAAACCTACAAATGAAATTTACAAAGAAAACATTGAAAGATTCATGATTAAATTATTTGTTAAAAGGTAGATTAATTTGAAGATCTGTGATTGAATTGAAATTTTATGAAACAAAATATGTTATTGTTAAATTTCTTTATTTCTGTAGAAAATCTTATTGAAAGAGATTATTGTTACCAATAAATTAATTACTGTGTTAATTCTGATAAATATATATACATATTAGATATATATATAAATGTATATAGTTTATATATATATATATACATATATACATATCAAATATATATATATACATTTAAATTATTAAATGAAATTCGTGTACGGATTTTCGTCATACCCACACAGTATTAAACATTTTTGAAATGTATTTTCTTTTGGATTTCGTGATTCACAGAAGAAAGAAATTCCGTAGTTTTTATTTATGGAATAAATTTATTTAAATTTCGTTTGGTTAAGGGTAAGGGGCCGAGGGCATACCCCATGGCCGACCCTCGTAGGGAGCCGGCTATGTGGGCAGTGCCGACGCTGTCGGCATGGCTGAGCCCTCCCATGAGGGTTTCGGCTGTGGGGAAGAGCCAATCCCCTGTTTTTAATAAAAATATATGTTTACAATAAACTCAAAATAAAATAGTTTCCTTCAATGTATAATACGTGGATTTTATAATACGTGAATTTTATGAATAAAGTTCTAAATTCGATTATGTATATGTTATCATATTTGTAATTAAATATATATATATATATATATAATTAATGTGAGAACCACATATATATATTTTATGTTAGGAAAAATAATTTGGAAATTATTTTGTGGTAAATTATATTTTCTTTAGAAAATGATGTATGTGTAGATTAATATTGAGAAATTATAGAATACAATAAATGGTGAAATTGAGAAAATTAAAAAAATAGATTAAAAGAAACAGTTATTATTTTTATTGATTTTGTAATAGATCTTTTATTAAAATGATATATAAGCAGGTTGTTCTCAAAATGGTACATATGGATTTAGCATATCCAAATGATAGACGTGTATTGCTTTAAATAGTTTAAATTTTTGTAATTGGGAAAAATGGGGAAAAGTCTCTATTGATCAAGTCTTCCAGATCAATTGTTAAATGGGGATTGTGATTGTTAAGTTAAATTTCTTGTGTTAACCAAGGATGAGTACATGGCTTTGTTTGGTGGTTTGACACCTGTATTATGAACATTGAATGTTGTTCATTTTGACGTGATTGGTCTTTTATAATGATTTTGGTTATATGTACACTTTGTAAACCTTAGTCAGAGAATTTAGAAATCCTTGTTATGTTTAGGGGAGTGGCTATTTGTAAGGGCCGACACACAAAGTGGTGTCAGGGTAACTTACAAATAGTTAGTAAGTCAGTGAAAACTAAAGAACATAGTAGTTAGATTAAAATACTTAACAAGATGTACATGCCTCACTTATGACTCTTGAGCTACTTCAGTCATGAGAATAAGATGAGAAGGCCTGGAATGGCAAATCAATGTCTTGTTTCTTCAAGAGACATTCGATTCCACAACAATATGCAATAGGGGCCGGGTTTCGTAAGAGGTTACCAGGGTAACCCAAGGATTGGGGGCCGGAACCTAGGAAGAAACACCAGGGTAACCTTTGCAACGTTGTGATGACACTCCACCTAGAATAACAGTTAACCTTATGTTTGTGATATAATCAATTGTCAAAATCTAGAAGCAATGTAACCAATAGGTTGTTAAGTACTAGTGCCTAGGGTTAGTAGATTAGGTCTAGGTAACCTTATTACTATCTCCTAGCACGAGGGGTGGACCTACGGGTGATCCGATGGACATTTTTTAGTGAAAATTGAAGTGTCTTATTTTTCTCCAGAATCTACACCATCAGAAAGAGCTCAGCGTCCTGATTCCAACGCAACTCGAACGGAGTGAAAAGGAGTCCGTTTGCACGAGTTATAATCAGTCAAACCTTTGGTCAAACTGGAATTAGAGGGCATCCAGGAAGCAGAAAAAATGGCATCGTCAAAAATCTTCAAAGCCGGCGTCATCACAAAGAGCTCGTCGACACGATTCTGACGGTGTTCGTTTCGTCGAAATCCGACATCGGAGACTCAAGATACAGCTGGTCAAAGTTTCAAGTTGACTTGATGGAGTTGAAGGTACATTGATGACGTCATCATCCGTACAGCTGACGTCAGCAAGTGGTACAAAATCTGAAATGGACCAATGGGAAAGTGACACGTGGCAGTCCGTACATGTCGATGTGGCACGAAGATTGGCAGGTGACGTCAGCAAAGGTCAGCGAATAATGCGTTGACACGTGTCATCTGTACATCCAGTCAGCATACAGGTGGCAATGACGTGTTTCTCTCAGCCAATCATATTCTGCCACGTGGCAGTACAGTTAGTGTCTACGTGGAAGCCGAGTCAGATTGTCTAGCGAATTGTATTATGACATGTGTACGCGAAGTCAGTGGACACATCAGTACTCGTCGGCTGTCAGATCAGCAATGACGTGCCAGCAGCGGCGAATTAGCATTTGACACGTGGCCGTATCGTCTTTTCTCTTCAGCAGCAAGTTGGTTAGTTGTTTGCCAAAATGAGTGGTCGGTGGATTTGAAATCCTGACCTCTTAGGTGCTAAATCTCCGCTCAGCCATTCGGCCAAACCACCGACGCTCAACCACACGTAGATACCGGTGGGTTTTGTTATAAAACAGGTGCCATTTTTGGGATTAAGAAATGGCCGTGGGGGTTTGAACCCCAAACCAGCCGGTTCCCAAAAAGGCTTATAACCAACGGGCCACAGAACAAGCTTTAACTATTATAGGCGTCGGTTACTTTTATTGAGTCAGTTCAAACCGACTGCCTTAAAAATTAGAACAATTCCCTCCTAATTTAAAAATTAAACAAACAAAGATCCTTTTTAGAGGATTAAAATCAACCACCAAAACGAAATCAGCCCGGGAATGATCAATGAAAGGGGCTAAAATAAATATTAAGGGAGATTCTCAAGATTAATATATGTTAAAAGTGGAGGAGGTTGAAAATTGTATACAAATATGGGAGATTTTTAAATATTTTTATGTATTTTGGAGAGATAAGGTGGATTTGGAATATTTTGCAAAATCAATTGGTTGAGAGCCAAATTGAGCAAATTTTATGTATAAAAAGGGGTGTAAGGTGAGAGAGGAAATAAAGTTTTTTTCAGGTGACGAAGTCTTGAAGCTGTGGAGTTAATCGAAAGAGAGGTCTTGTGGAGATTCTTTGAGTCATTCTTGCACGTCAGAGCGCTGTTATGCTGCCGAAGTGCTTGGAGAATGATTGTGGTGCTTTGTAATCAGTTTTGGAGTTAATCGGATCGGTCTCTCTATTGGAGTGGACCCGGAGACGTAGTCACTTTCGTGACGAACTCCGTTATCAATTGTTTGCACTTCTCTTCTTCTCTCTCTTTCTTTCTCTCATTTCCTTCCTTTCTGTTAAATCACCTTGTTGTTACTTTCATTCTGTTATTTCCTTAAGTTAATTTTGATTTAATTGACTTGAAATAATCATTGTAAAAGCATTGTAAAAGTTAAGCATTTAAATACTGCAATCTAGTCTAGATCCTATACAGATCAAGTTGGTATCAGAGCTTAGTTGACTTTTATTGCAGTTATTTGTTGTTTTTGAATGCTAACGAGATCCAGGATTCAGAAGGGTGAAGGCAAGCTCGAAGAATTTGATCCTGAGATCGGGAAGCGTAGAACATTTCCAAAGATGTCGGTTTCTGGAATGGAGGTTCCTGAAGAAATCAGTGAGCAGGAATTTCGAAGAGCATTCCTCGAGATGAAGGCAAAGGTGGACATTCTTTTTCAGCAGAGACAAGAACGGAAGGAACGTGAAGAAGGTTCATCAAAGCAAGAAGATCGCAAAGGCGAGAAAGGGAAACAACATGGAGATGGTGGCAAGCAACCAAATCATCCCTTTTCTTCTTCTCCTTCTCCTTCTTCTCCATCTTCTCCTCATTCTATTTCTTCTAATCCTTTCAAGAGTGGGTATAAGCCTAAAATTAAATTAGATGTAAAATTTGATTTGCCTATATATTGTGGAGAACTTAATGCTGAAAAATTGGATGATTGGATTCAACAAATTGAGGTTTATTGTAGAGTCCAGAACCTATTAGATGATGTTGATAGGATCCAATTAGCTACTCTTCGTTTAGGAGGTACAGCCTTAACCTGGTGGGAGAGTAAGTCTAAGGCAGAAGTTTCACAACATGGTAGAGTCAGTTTAACTTGGGCAGAATTTATTAATGCTCTTAAGAAGCAGTTTTATCCCCTAGGACATATGCAGCAGTTAATGATGGACTGGCAAATGTTTAGGCAAGGGAAAGGTCAAACTGTCCAAGAGTACACCCATGAGTTCAGGAAAAGGGCTATTTCTTTGAATGTTCCTTTGTACACTCAGGACACGTTGTTGAAGTACATAGGAGGTCTGCATTCCTACCTTAGGCATTCTATCCTGGTTTTGAACCCTTGTAACTTGGATGAAGTGTCTGTTCAGGCAACACACTTAGAGTCAAGGGGTAAAGGATCTTTTATTGATAATGATGTAAAGAAATCTTCTAAGAATGCAGAGACAGGGAAAGGAAAGAAGGCAGCTATAGTCAAGAAGGATGAGAAACTTTCTTGCACTCATTGTGACAAGGAAGGTCATGATGAAAATCACTGCTGGAAGTTACATCCCGAATGAGGCCTAAGTGGGCTCAAAGACGTAATCAGAAACAGAAAGGTAAGGAGAAAGCCTCGAATGTTGTTATGGATCTTGGCTCAGATTCAGATGATGAGACTAAGATAACAGCGATGGGTCTAAAAGGTAAAGCTCCTATTTCTGGTGTTTCTGTTGCTAGTTGTGCTTCTACTTCTACAGTTAATGATTTCTCTGAAGATGCAAAAAGGAATGAGCTTTTTCATTTAAGGGTTGGTGCTAAGAACAGTAAAATTGATGCACTCATAGATAGTGGTTCTCAAGTGAATTTAATTTCAGAAAGTGTTGTAAATAACTTGGGATTAAAAACTACACAACATAAGAAACCTTATCCACTAGGCTGGATTTGTGAAAATGATAAGTTGCAAGTAACAAGATAATGCACCTTAAGGTTCACAATCACTAGTAAATTTGTGGATGAAGTTCAGTTTGATGTAGTTCCATTGGATATATGTGGGATAGTGCTTGGGAGCCCTTATCTTTATGACAGAAAAGCAATCTTCTACAAGGAAAAGAATCATTATCACTTGTTTAAATATGGCATTTAGTACATTGTACATTCTCACAGGGTAAAGACTGATCGTTCTTTTGTAAACACAGGACAGTTAAAGAGGGTAATTAATGCAAGTAAAGAGTTAACTCTTATGTCTGTCAGTACAGGTGGTTCTACACTTGAACTTGGAGTAGCTAACCAGGGTCAGATGTTGCAGGATGCACTTGCAGTACAACATGAGAAAAGGATGCTTGAAAGCATTGATGGATCCTTGGGTAAAAATGTTCCTGTTGTAAAGGATCGAATTGTTGTTGACTTATTCTCTTTCATTTCTGCATTGATGTTCAGCTTGATGCTAGTCAATTTTTGTTGGTTAGTGGCTACGACAATTGATGTAGAAGCTTATGGAAGTGATACAATAATGTTTATGTTCAACAACATTGTTGCAGTCTTCATTGTGCTTGTGAGCCAGGTATTTAGATGTACAGAGGATACAAGACAAGTGGGGAGGCCAAGTCCTCACTTAATGTCAGAATAAATGTCACTTTTGGAGGTCCAAAAGGTCTTCAGTGGGGAGGCCTGATCCGGTGGACATTTTTCAGTGAAAATTGAAGTGTCTTATTTTTCTCCAGAATCTGCACCATCAGAAAGAGCTCAGTGTCCTGATTCCAACGCAACTCGAACGGAGTGAAAAGGAGTCCGTTTGCACGAGTTATAGCCAGTCAAACCTTTGGTCAAACTGGAATCAGAGGGCATCCAGGAAGCAGAAAAAATGGCATCATCAAAAATCTTCGAAGTCGGCGTCATTGTGAAGAGCTCATCGACATGATTCTGACGGTGTTCGTTTCATCGAAATCCGACATCGGAGACTCAAGATACAGCTGGTCAAAGTTTCAAGTTGACTTGATGGAGTTGAAGGTACATTGATGACGTCATCATCCGTACAGCTGACGTCAGCAAGTGGTACGAAATCTGAAATGGACCAATGGGAAAGTGACACGTGGCAGTCCGTACATGTCGATGTGGCACGAAGATTGGCAGGTGACGTCAGCAAAGGTCAGCGAATAATGCGTTGACACGTGTCATCTGTACATCCAGTCAGCATACAGGTGGCAGTGACGTGTTTCTCTCAGCCAATCATATTCTGCCACATGGCAGTATAGTCAGTGTCTACGTGGAAGCCGAGTCATATTGTCTAGCGAATTGTATTATGACACGTGTACGCGAAGTTAGTGGACACATCAGTACTCGTCGGCTGTCAGATCAGCAATGATGTGCCAGCAGCGGCGAATTAGCATTTGACACGTGGCCGTATCATCTTTTCTCTTCAGCGGCGAGTTGGTTAGTTGTTTGCCAAAATGAGTGGTCGGTGGATTCGAAATCCTGACCTCTCAGGTGCTAAATCTCCGCTCAGCCATTCGGCCAAACCACCGACGCTCAACCACACGTAGATACCGGTGGGTTTTGTTATAAAACGGGTGCCATTTTTGGGATTAAGAAATGGCCGCGGGGGTTTGAACCCCGAACCAGCCGGTTCCCAAAAAGGCTTATAACCAACGGGCCACGGAACAAGCTTTAACTATTATAGGCGTCGGTTACTTTTATTGAGCCAGTTCAAACCGACTGCCTTAAAAATTAGAACAATTCCCTCCTAATTTAAAAATTAAACAAACAAAGATCCTTTTTAGAGGATTAAAATCAACCACCAAAACAAAATCAGCCCGGGAATGATCAATGAAAGGGGCTAAAATAAATATTAAGGGAGATTCTCAAGATTAATATATGTTAAAAGTGGAGGAGGTTGAAAATTGTATACAAATATGGGAGATTTTTAAAGATTTTTATGTATTTTGGAGAGATAAGGTGGATTTGGAATATTTTGCAAAATCAATTGGTTGAGAGCCAAATTGAGCAAATTTTATGTATAAAAAGGGGTGTAAGGTGAGAGGAAATAAAGTTTTTTTCAGGTGACGAAGTCTTGAAGCTGTGGAGTTAATCGAAAGAGAGGTCTTGTGGAGATTCTTTGAGTCATTCTTGCACGTCAGAGCGCTGTTATGCTGCCGAAGTGCTTGGAGAATGATTGTGGTGCTTTGTAATCGGTTTTGGAGTTAATCGGATCGGTCTCTCTATTGGAGTGGACCCGGAGACGTAGTCACTTTCGTGACGAACTCTGTTATCAATTGTTTGCACTTCTCTTCTTCTCTCTCTTTCTTTCTCTCATTTCCTTCCTTTATGTTAAATCACCTTGTTATTACTTTCATTCTGTTATTTCCTTAAGTTAATTTTGATTTAATTGACTTGAAATAATCATTGTAAAAGCATTGTAAAAGTTAAGCATTTAAATACTACAATCTAGTCTAGATCCTATATAGATCAACGGGTACCACATGGTTGGGTGGAATGTGCACCTTACTCCGTTGGGTCCCCAGTTTGATCTTGGCATCGAGAGCTTCATGGATGGAAAGCTCACACTTGGAAACTTATGAGTATTTCATCATTGTATATTGTAAATTTGTATTGTAAAACATCCCTCAAATGTTGTGAGGTGAACACTTGTTATTGTAATCATTATTGATCTACCTCATCAGATGGATGAGTATTGTATAACTTATTAAATGCAATGAATGAATCATGTTTGTACTTTATATTATCTTGAATGGAGTATTAAATGAAATGCAATGTTTATCTTTATGTTATAAATTAATATGTGCAATGTGAAATACTTAAGTCACTTATGGAAACTCAAAGTAGTGTAACATCACATAGCTTAATGAATGTATGCAACTATTTAACATAATAATTAAACTTTTTAAAAAAAATTATTACACCTTTTTACACTATTGCAACATTCTTAGGTTATTAAGACGGGGCATTAGAGATTGGTATCAGAGCCAAGGTTACAAACACTGGACGCTCTGGGTAATCACGAGCCCATTAGGTTGACCTAGTACGTAGTGTCGCAACTGTTAGCCTTGGTTGAATAGTAACTAAGACTCGTTATTGTTATGTGTAGGAACATGCCTAGGCGAGGAGGAAGAGGTCGTGGTAGAGGTCGAGGTGGAGGCCGAGGGCCAATCCCTCAGGTTACTCCCCCTCCTAGCCCTCATCACAGTGATCAGGCAGAACAGTTGGGTCAGAGAAATGAGGGGCATAATCCCGAAAAGTCAGCAGTAGAGGGTTCTCAGATACGTCCATTATTAGAGGAGGTCCTAGCTCATCTTGGACCTAGATAGGTAGATGAGCAGGAGGTTGTTAGAGAGAGAGATAGATCTCCTAGGAGAGTAGAGGACACAACACATCAGGATGCTATCACTGCAGGTCATATGAGGGATTTACTGAGGGCACGCCCTCCTACCTTTGATGGTACAGGAGGCAGCTTAGAGGCTGAGACCTGGCTACTAGATTTGGGTAGATGCTTTTCCATGCACCCTTACGGTAGCAATACCCGTGCCAGATGCGCTATTATGCACTTGAGAGTATTTGCCTCTACTTGGTGGCGCCTAGAGGATCAGAAGCTCCATTTGGATATTGGTTCTGTGTCTTGGGAGATGTTCCTTGAGAGGTTCAGAGCATAGTTCCTTTCAGAACACTGGAGGCAGCATAGGGCTGATGAGTTCCACGATCTACGTTAGTTGGCTCTTTCTGTAGATCAATATGAACATAGGTTCTATGAACTCAAGCAATATGTTGGTATTGGCGATGATGAGCCTATGTTAGTACAACACTTTATCAGGGGTTTGAATGCCCGCATCAGTGGTGGTGTCCAAGTCTTTGAGCCAAAGACTATGGAAGTCGCGGTGGAGAAGGCTTGCATTGTAGAGGAGAACCTTATTATGGCTTTAGGTGGGCACATAGGAGTGCAGATTGGGAGTGCTCCTGCAGCGGGTTTTAGTCCACGGGGTGGACAGGCACAGACAGGTGGTTCTTCTAAGAACCAAGAGACACCCACAAAGGGTGGGCAACAACAACAACAACGAACACCTCAAAAGAACAATAACCCTCAACCACAACAACAAAATAGTCCTCAAACAAGAAAGGGTCGTAACTGGTGGCGCAACAAGCACAATAGGCAGGATCAACCTGCACAGAGTGCTCAGTCTACCGTCAGTAGGGGTAATTTTCAGCAATCCAATGCACCTTCGGGTGGCAGAGGATTCGGCAGAGGCACAGGTTGTTACTCTTGTGGACAGCAGGGACACATAGCTAGGCAGTGTCCGATGAGAGGTTCTACTAGATATGGGCCTCGACCTACAATTTCAGAGCCTATGGTGGGAGATGTAGGACGAGCACATACAGTATATGCTGTGGTTAGTGATTGCCAAGCCGATCACCAAAACACGGTGGTCGAAACTTCAGGTAAGTTACATGGTGTTAGTGTTTCCATTCTTTTTGATTCCGGAGCCACTGACTCCTTTATTTCACCGACCATTGTAGACTGTTGTGGTCTTGTGGCGGTAAAGCAAGGTGGTAAGTGGCAAGTTGAATTCGCCTCATGGGTGAAAGTAGCAGTAGAAAACTTAGTACATAATTGTGAACTTAAAATTGGTACGTTAACTACCTTGGTGGATTTATATGTTACACCTTTAGGATCATACGACATAGTACTAGGTATGGATTGGTTAGCATCTTATCATGCTCTAATTGACTGTCGACTTAAGACAGTTAGTTGCATTAATGATTTAGGTGCGAAAGTGGAAATCGTAGGTATTCAAAGACCTATCTCTTTGTGGATGATATCTGCTATGCAATTAAAGAGATGTCTTCATTAGGGATGTCAACTGTTTGCAACAACAGTTACTAATTTAGAAGAGGGTGAGAGTTGAGAGGTATCTCTTGATGATCATCCTATTCTTAGGGAATTCGATGACGTGTTTCCTGATGACATTCCTGGAATGCCACCGAAGAGGGATATTGACTTTAGAGTTGACTTAGTTCCTAGAGCCGAACCTATATCTAGAGCTCCTTATAGAATGACGACTCAGGAGTTAGAGGAACTTCGTATCCAGTTAGAGGAACTATTAGAAAAGGGTTTCATTCATCCAAGTGTTTCCCCTTGGGGAGCACCTGTGATCTTCGTAAAGAAGAAGGACAGATCTCTTAGGTTGTGCATTGACTATCATCAATTGAACAAGGTTACGATTAAGAATCGTTATCCTTTGCCTAGAATTGATGATCTTTTTGATCAAATTAAGGGAGATAATGTGTTTTCTAAAATTGATTTGAAATTTGGCTATCATCAATTGTGTATAGCTGAAGCAGACATCCATAAAACTGCTTTTCAAACTCGTTATGGGCACTATGAATTCACGGTGGTACCATTTGGGTTAACGAACATACCATCAGTATTTATGAGTTTAATGAATGGTGTTTTTCGTACGTACCTCGATCGCTTTGTCATGGTATTTCTCGATGATATTTTAGTCTATTCGAGAAACATGAAGGAACATGAAGAACACTTGAGACAGGTGTTGCAATGTTTAAGGGAAAATCAATTGTATGCAAACCTGAAGAAGTGTGACTTCTTTCAACCTGAAATAAAATACCTTGGACACGTGATATCTAGAAAAGGCATCACTGTGGATCCTTCAAAGATCCAAGCTATTGTGGATTGGCCAGCGCCTACTAATGTAGGTGAAGTTCGTAGTTTTATGGGTCTAGCTGGCTATTATAGGCCTTTTGTAGAGGGGTTTTCTAGAATAGGTCATCCTATTACTTCTCTTCAAAGGAAAGGGAAGAAGTTTGTTTGGACAGAGCAGTGTCAGTTGGCTTTTCAGACTCTTAAAGAAAAGTTAACTAATGAGCCTATACTTATTGTTCCTGATCCTACTAAGGATTTTGTAGTTTGTACAGACGCATCTTTAGAAGGTTTAGGAGCAGTTTTGATGCAAGATGGGCGTGATTGCTTATGAGTCTCGCAAACTCAAAGATCATGAATTAAATTATCCTACTCATGATCTAGAACTAGCTGCAGTAGTGCATGCATTAGTTCATTGGAGGCATTTTCTATTAGGTCATCATTTTGAACTTCATATTGATCACCGTAGTTTGCAATACATCTTTATGCAACCTAACTTGAATGCTAGGCAAAGACGGTGGATGGAGTTCTTGTGTGAGTACGATTTTGAAGTAAAATATGTTCAAGGAAAGGAGAATGTAGTGGCTGATGCTCTTAGTCGATGTCAACATGAGATCTCTGCTATTACTCTTGAAGTAGATTTGAGAGGTCAAATATTAGCTGCACTTCCTACTGATAGATTATATCAGGAAGTGAGGTCAGAAATTGAATCTGGTAGACCTTTAGAAGGTCGATTTGCAGGTTGTCTTAGAATCGGATGGTATATTACAGAATTTAGGTCGTATTTATGTACCACATGTTGAGAGTCTTCGTACATTAATTATGACTGAAGCTCATCGAGCTCCATACTCAGCTCATCTAGGAGTCAATAAAATGCATGCTGATCTTTGGCAATTGTATTTCTGGCCTGGTATGAAATGAGATATTGCTGATTATGTGTCGAGATGTCTTGAATGCCAGCGAGTTAAAGCTGAGCATCAGCATCCCACTGGATTATTGCAGCCACATCTCATTCCCAAATGGAAATGGGATATTATATCTGTTGACTTCATTGTTAGATTACCTACGTCATCACATTGACATGATGCCATTATGGTAATTGTTGACCAATTGACTAAAGTAGCTCACTTCTCACCTATACGATCATCTTACAATGCTTCATCCGTAGCTAGGATATTTATGGAGGATATCGTTAGATTACATGGGATTCCTCATAGGATCATTTCTGATAGAGATCCTATTTTTACTTCAGCTCTATGGACTTCATTACAACATGCTCTAAGTACACAGTTGAACTTTAGTTCAGCGTACCATCCTCAAACCGATGGAAAAACTGAAAGAGTTAACCAAATATTAGAGGATATGCTTAGGATGTACGTAATAGACCAACAATCATGTTGGGAGGATTACTTGTACTTAGTAGAATTCGCTTACAACAACGGATATCAGAGTTCCATAGGTATGCCACCATTTCAGGCATTATACAGTTGTCCTTGTCGAACTCCTTTGAGTTGGGATCGACTAGAGGATAGAGTGCTACTAGGACCTAAGATGCTTCGTGATATGGAGCAACAGGTTGACCGTATTAGAGAGCATTTGATAGCAGCTCAGGATAGGCAAAAGAAATATGCCGATGCGCATAAGATCGACTGATAGTTTGCTGTTGGTGATAGAGTGTTTCTTCGAGTGCGACTGCGAAAGAGTCCAATCCATTATGGAAAAGGCTCTAAGCTTGCGCCTCGTTTCATAGGACCATTCGAGATTCTAGAGAGAATTGGTCCCGTGGCGTATCGACTCGCCTTACCACCCAGTTTGTCTCGTATTCATGATGTTTTTCATGTGTCTATTCTTAGACCATATCATCCCAACATATCTCATGTACTTGATTGGAATGCATTACAGGTAGAGGACGGGCAGCTGGCTTTGGAGCCCGTGGCCATTCTACAGCACCGGACGCTCGGTCTCAGGGGTCGAGACATTGATTAGGTGAGGGTCCAATGGGATCCTAGCTATGAGGCTTCTGCTACTTGGGAGGATGCGACACGTATGAGGGAACTTTATCCCTATCTGTTCGCAGGCTTTTAGGAGCAAGCCTAATCCTAGGGGGGGAGGATGTAGTACCCCTCTGTTTATGCCTATGCTTTCTGCTATTATGTTTTCACACTGTTAGACTATGATGCTTTGTTTGGATATTTTGATCGCTGGTTTTGGGCGATAGTGGATTTATTCTGTGACATGATGATATATTATATTGCGATATTTGATTCCTGTTATGCTTTGAGATAATGTAGATGTTTACTTTCAGTTGATTATTGCTATGTACATGTTATGATGGACTAACAACTATTTATTTCGTCAGTTTGCTGTGAAGTGTATTGGTGTGGAGAACGGAATCTCAGAGTGCCCTGTGATATCCGTGATTTTCTCCGCATGGTGTGTTTGTTTAATGCTTTATATATATATATTTGTATGCATGTTATTTGCTTGGTTGCAAAAATTTGCAGGTACATGACACCGACTCCACCTGGGTACTCAGGTTTGAGCGTGTCAAGACTCAACGGATATGTTGATCGGGAGATAGTAGTTTGGTTCACCCTAGTCAAATCTATAATCCCAGTCTTAGTACATCGTCTGTTTAGTTCAGAGTCTAGGTTGTCTTGCATTCTTCTGTTTGGATAAAATGTTTGAAAGGTAAATTTGGTAATTTTTAAATGATAGTATATAGTATTTTAAATTATTGTTATTTAAGTTAATGTTAAATGTGGAAGAAATTACTTGCTTGATTATTTAATTAATTAATTAGCTTATTTGGTTAAATAGTTTGATTTTAAAAGATGAAACTTATTTAATTAAATAAATAAATAAATTAAATTAAAATATAAAGTGAGTAAATAGTTATATTTGAAAATTAAATAAATTGTGGAAAATTGTAAATTTAAATTAAAAAAAATGCATGAGATTTGAATAGTGGTTGTAAAATTTAAATTAAATAAATAAATTGCATGCAAATATTGAAGGGCAAAATTGCCGAGAAGTTGTTAAAAAAGATATTTGTACTTCTCGACATGTGTGCCAGTGCTTTAATTGAATATTGTTTGGGAAAATTTGTTACGGAGGATATTTTGGATCTCAGGAAAAACACAGAGGTTATTCAATTTCCTCACGGGGAAATTATCAGAGCTTTTTGCAAAAAAAAATTATCTTGCTGGGTAAAAAAATTATCTTTTCTTAGAATTTGTTATTTCCTCTGCTTGCTGGGTAAAAAAATTATCTTTTCTTAGAATTTGTTATTTCCTCTGCTTGGGCTGTATATTTGTGGAAGATCCCTTGGTGGGAGGATATTTTGTGTTGGTTGGAGAAGCTTTTGGGAATTGCATTCTATAGGCAGAGGTTACTCTCCAACTACCAAATCTTCAAAATACAGGAAAGCAGGTATTTATTTGGTTATTTCTTTTGTTCTTCTTTGAATTCTTTTTGTAAAACTTCCTGTTATCTGTATGAATTTCAAGAATACAAGATTAGGGAAAACAATGAAAGAAAATCTCTGAGAAAATTGTAAAATTAAGAAAATTATAGAGAAACAAATAGGGGCAAACAGAGATTTATTTTATACAGCAGAAAAACCTACAGATGAAATTTAGAAAGAAAACATTGAAAGATTCATGATTAAATTATTTGTTAAAAGGTAGATTAATTTGAAGATTTGTGATTGAATTGAAATTTTATGAAACAAAATATGTTATTGTTAAATTTCTTTATTTCTGTAGAAAATCTTATTGAAAGAGATTATTGCTACCAGTAAATTAATTACTGTGTTAATTCTGATAAATATATATACATATTAGATATATATATAAATGTATATAGTTTATATATATATATATACATATACATATCAAATATATATATATACATTTAAATTATTAAATGAAATCCGCGTACGGATTTTTGTCATACCCGCATAGTATTAAACATTTTTGAAATGTATTTTCTTTTGGATTTCATAATTGACAGAAGAAAGAAATTCCGCAATTTTTATTTATGGAATAAATTTATTTAAATTTTGTTTGGTTAAGGGTAAGGGGCCGAGGGCATACCCCATGGCCGACCCCCGTAGGGAGCCGGCTGTGTGGGCAGCACTCGGCGCTGCCTTCACAGGCAGTGCCGGTGCTGCCGGCACGGCCGAGCCCTCCCATGAGGGTTTCGGCTGTGGGGAAGAGCCGACCCCCTATTTTTAATAAAAATATATGTTTATAATAAACTCAAAATAAAACAGTTTCCTTCAATGTATAATACGCGGATTTTATAATACACAAATTTTATGAATAAAGTTCTAAATTCGATTATGTATATGTTATCATATTTGTAATTATATATATATATATAAAATTAATGTGAGAACCACATATATATATTTTATGTTAAGAAAAATAATTTGGAAATTATTTTGAGGTAAATTATATTTTCTTTAGAAAATGATGTATGTGTAGATTAATATTGAGAAATATAGAATACAATAAATGGTGAAATTGAGAAAATTAAAAAAAATAGATTAAAAGAAACAGTTATTATTTTTATTGATTTTGTAATAGATCTTTTATTAAAATGATATATAAGCAAGTTATTCTCAAAATGATACATATGGATTTAGCATATCCAAATGATAGACATGTATTGCTTTAAATAGTTTAAATTTTTGTAATTGGGAAAAATGGGGAAAAGTCTCTATTGATCAAGTCTTCCAGACCAATTGTTAAATGGGGATTGTGATTGTTAAGTTAAATTTCTTGTGTTAACCAAGGATGAGTACATGGCTTTGTTTGGTGGTTTGACACCTGTATTATGAACATTGAATGTTGTTCGTTTTGACGTGATTGGTCTTTTATAATGATTTTGGTTATATGTACACTTTGTAAACCTTAGTCAGAGAATTTAGAAATCCTTGTTATGTTTAGGGGAGTGGCTATTTGTAAGGGCCGACACACAAAGTGGTGTCAGGGTAACTTACAAATAGTTAGTAAGTCAGTGAAAACTAAAGAACACATTAGTTAGATTAAAATACTTAACAAGATGTACATGCCTCACTTATGACTCTTGAGCTACTTCAGTCATGAGAATAAGATGAGAAGGCTTGGAATGGAAAATTGATGTCTTGTTTCTTCAAGAGACATTCGATTCCACAACAGTATGCAATAGGGGCCGGGTTTCGTAAGAGGTTACCAGGGTAACCCAAGGATTGGGGGCCGAAACCTAGGAAGAAACACCAGGGTAACCTTTGCAACGTTGTGATGACACTCCACCTAGAATAACAGTTAACCTTATGTTTGTGATATAATCAATTGACAAAATCTGGAAGCAATGTAACCAATAGGTTGTTAAGTACTAGTGCCTAGGGTTAGTAGATTAGGTCTAGGTAACCTTATTACTATCTCCTAGCATGGGGGGTGGACCTACGGGTACCACATGGTTGGGTGGAATGTGCACCTTACTTCGTTGGGTCCCCAGTTTGATCTTGGAATAGAGAGCTTCATGGATGGAGAGCTCGCACTTGAAAACTTATGAGTATTTCATCATTGTATATTGTAAATTTGTATTGTAAAATATCCCTCAAATGTTGTGAGGTGAACACTTGTTATTGTAATCATTATTGATCTACCTCATCAGATGGATGAGTACTGTATAACTTATTAAATGCAATGAATGAATCATGTTTGTACTTTATATTATCTTGAATGGAGTATTAAATGAAATGCAATGTTTATCTTTATGTTATAAATTAATATGTGCAATGCGAAATACTTAAGTCACTTATGGAAACTCAAAGTAGTGTAACGTCGCATAGCTTAATGAATGTATGCAACTATTTAACATAATAATTAAACTTTTTTAAAAAAATTATTACACCTTTTTACACTATTGCAACATTCTTAGGTTATTAAGACGAGGCATTACAAGATCTACTAGTGTAAACTTGACGTAGTAATTATGAACCCTACACATTTAAAATTTAAATTCAATTTAAATCTTGACAACACCCTCCCACTAATCATTGTGAGCTTACCTAATGCATGTTTATCTTGATTTGCATGTTGTATTTTACTTAAATAAAATCATTTAAGCATTTAAAATGATCAAAGATTATTAGGACAATGATTTATCAAAAGAACATTTTCATTGAGAGAAATGTAATAACATTTTCTCATAACATATATCATCATGTCTCTAATTTATCATCATGTCTCTAATCATTATTCCTATGTCATGGAATTGGTTTGGTTAGGGCTTTAATTGAGGAGAACAAAATCCTCACAATTTAGCACATTCCCTAAAAATGTTACTAAACACTTTCTATCTATATTCCCTAAAAATGTTACTAAACACTTTCTATCTATATTGAGGTTCAAATATTAGAAGATCAACACATCTAAATTCTAAACATCAATTATTTGCTAGTTGATTCTTATGGTATAGATTTATATTTGCACACTAGTTCGGTTTCTCAGACATGGATATGAACCAAAGCAATACTTTGGGACATTTATTCATGACCATCTAGGGATCTAAATGAAGATAACACAAGCCTCACAATTTAGTAGATTTTGTAATACTATGTATATTCACTCTTATTATATTAATATATAAATATATAGGCTTACCGCCTTTGCTTTAAAAAAAATATGATGTTTGTAAACATTGTCAATCCATAATAAAGTGTAAATGTTAAAAGATAAAAATCAATTTCAAAAATTAATTTTTTACTAGTTGATTATTGGAATTATAGATTGAAGCTTGTAGACTAGTTTTATTTTGTACACATATTTGAACCAAAGAAAAGAACACTTAATTCACATATTTAAAAGCATTTATAAAATCAAGTCCAAAACCTCTTTTAACACTTCAAATAATCAACATCTACATCTCAAAAACATCACATTTAATTCATTTAATTTAAATCAATCATCTAATATAAAAATAATATTATTTTAAATAAAACATAATAAACATTTTTTATTAAAATAAACAATTAAATATAATTAACATTAATAAATATTATAAATAAGATATAATCTTTAAAAAAAAAGTTATTATTAAAGTTATAAGAAAGATAAATCTTTTCTATTTCCTAACAAAGAAAATGAACCGATACTTCGTAATATAAAAGGAACACTCACCACAATTCATGTAATGAAATGAATGTGGGATTAAGACTAAATCCCCCAATCCAATGACCGAGCAAATGTGTAAAGTGGAAACGGAAAATGCGAACAACTATGGAAGGAGAACGGGAACGGGAATGGCAAGTGTAAACTACAACAATGGAGTACTACGAAAACATAGATTTGAAATGGTGCGGTTAAAGAAATGCTACAGAAACGAGAGAATAGCTAGAGGGCTCACATGGTGCCGCATATCTTAAGGAGTGTATAGAGTGTACGGGCGGCCTCGGCCCCCATAATACCTTGCATTATGGAGCTCACTGAGCATTACTACTTATCAAATCTTTGTAAATAATTGTAAACTTATGACTCCATTTAAGCATTTAATTGATTTTCTTGAATCAAAGCAAAAACATAGACACACAATTGAACAAATTCCTCAAAAGAAGAATGACAACTTCATTAACATTTCATTCAAAAATTCACCAAACCACATAAGGAGAGAAACATATTAGAATTATACATTTATTCATGCTTATAAGTCATATCTACATACAAATTAAGATGCTAATTTGTATATTCATCCAAAACTCAAACAGGCTATCTATTCTATTCCGGGTCTTGGGTTTTAATGTTCAATGGCACCACAGATATCACTTCCTCATCGAGGACAATTCACCCATATATTCAACTCAAAACCTAGCTAGAGCTTTCATCAGTTCTCTCCCTACAAATGAGCCTTGAATTCCCTTTTATATGACAAGGGATCAACAAGCTTCGGGCTCAAATGTAATTTCACCACAAATTTTCATTTGAACAAAATCTCCATTGTATTTGACTTTCATTTCAAAACTTCCCACATGTTGAATCTGCGCGCAAAACATAGTGCATGAACTGGGGAAAGCTAAAAGAAAAGGAAACACAAATTGTCATCAAAATCCCCTTTGTCGCTATCCACGCAAAAATCTTAGGGCAAACCAAATTCACAATGGCTAAGTAACTACAATAACTTCTTATTTACTCCGCCACCATTCCCTTTACCAACACCGACCTTAGTATACACTCTTCCTCGCTTCCTAGTTGTTGGCCCAATACTAAGCTTCGAGCCTTTATCCACCGGGGTTTTAATTTGAACAAAACTTCATTTGCATTTGAATTTCATTTTAAACTCATGTTGAATCCGCAACATTACAGTGGCACACAAACTAGGAAGTTTAAAAGAAAGCGACAAATTGTCATCAAAATCCTGGCGCACGAACTAGGGAAAACTAAAAGAAAAGGGAACACAAATTGTCATCAAAATCCCCTTGTCGCTATCCACACAAAAATGCAAGGAAACCAAATTGCCATGAAGGCACCACAACAACTTCTTATTTACTCGCCACCATTCCCTTACCAACACTCCGACCCTGGTATACATGCCCGCTTCTAGTTGTTTCCCAATATGGTAGACTCTCAGCCTCGTCTTCTTTATTGTCCTTGCCCAATACGGTTCGAGTCAGTTTGCTTGGGGTTTTAACAACCAATGGCACCACAGCTATCTCTTCATCATCAGAGAATAGACTGTGATTGAAGAGAGGTAAATATCAACAGTAGTCCGAGTCGGTCTTGGTTACATCATCAGAAGTGTTGCTCATAAGGTCAATGGGTGAGTGTTGGCATCCAGAGGAGCCATGCCGCCCATACCTTATTTTCCTACCAACACTAGTAATGGAGCACACCTCCGACTGCTTGCCTTTGTTATCTACCAGTTGAGCAGCAACGTCCTAGAATTGCAACCTTCTACTGCATCTAGTGGGCACAAGCCTGGGATTGTCAACCAAAGTACCTTCTTGAATAGTAGGACTGAGCTTTTGTGAGCTCAAATGAACATACCTCCTTACTGATTTACTCATTTTCTCTTCTCAGACAAGCACTCAAACTTGATTAGACTGAACCCACAAACTGCTCTAACTGCTACAAGAATGACACTATTAGTAGTAAATTCCTCTTCTATTTATTATGCGAGGTAATGGCAACCTTCATCAATGCTTAGTAAACATGCATGTGCAAACATGGCAATTTGGCGGCGTATGTACTGTCACCATTTAACTAGAGCTACATGAGAATCCAAAGATCACCCTTCATGATTGCCAACAACATCTTCCGCATAGATTAGAGATCGTGTCTACACAAGCAAGGAATAATTCATTAATGCTTCACCAACCTTCATCTTCCTCTTGCCCGACTAGAACAACAGAGATTTACATTAGCTTTTGATCTTAGTTTTTGATCTAAAACCATGGGTTATGAGCTCAATAGTGGAGATTGGGCCCACATTCCATACAGGACACACATCTTCCTTTTGTTGACCTCGCACCAAATAACAGGGCAAGACCTTAGGTCTACGAGTTGGCGAAATTTAATCAGATCTTCTCCCATATCTTGAATATGGAAAAACACACATTGCAGTTAGTATTTAATGAAAAGGCTTTGGCTAAGCCATGACGACACATGACCCTTACAGGTTAATGGCTTAGGCTTACGTCACCGGATTAAAATTAAAACCCAACTTTGATTTTAATGCTTTATTTCCTCTGTAGGGTTTTATTTCCTAAGTCTCAATTGGACCCATTAAATTCTTATCCCAACCCTAACAAGAACAAATGATTAAGCTAAGGATTGTATTTGTTGTTATAACTTTAGTTCTAGAAAATTCTTAATTACCAATTCTTATTTATGCATTTGTATATGAATCCAATTGAATGCCTTTCCATATCATTATGGAAAATTTACATTATTACCTTCCCCTAACTCTAACACTAATTAAACCTTAGACCTAACGATTGAACTCATGTATAGCCTAACTCTAACACTAATTGGTACATGATAAGTAACCCTAATTGTATCAAAACCCTAGAGGCGTAATTTGAACCTAACCTAAAAATGAACCAATAACCCTTACCTTAATTGAACCTAAGCACATGATCCTAGCCCAATTTAAGACCTTGTAACAATGACCTTAATTAAACCCTTGTTAGTTATAACCGTAGTTACGGTCCATAACCCAAATTGAATACTAATTGAACCTTAACCCTACGTGAGCAACCTTAATTAACTCCAACATAATCTTATTTGAATTTTGACCCTAATCGCAACCATAATTCAACTAACCTTAGTGGAGCCTAACCCTAAACATGAGTTCAATTAAGTTTAAAGTTCAAATAAGGTTAGAATTTAATTAAAATTAGGTATAGGATTCAATTAGGATTAGGGCTGGGGTTGGGGGTAAAGATTAAGGTTCTATGATAGAGCTTGGGGTTAGTGTTAGGGTTCAATTGGGGCAAGGGTTAGTATTAGGGTTAGGGTTATGGTTCAATTAGGGTTTCATTAATGTTAGTTTAGAATCATAGTTATGTTTAGGGTTGGATATAAAATTAGAGTTAGGTTTGAAGTTAATTAGTGTTAGTTTTAGGGTTGGGGTTATGGTTAGACTTATAATTAATGTTAGTATTGGGATTAGATTCTATCACTTTAATAAAAATAAACTTCTATAAATTCATTCAATTTTTTTTTGAAATTATATAATTTAAAATATTTTCAAATTTACCTATGTTGATATATGAGAGATATAGCAATCTAAACTCTATACCATTTATGGATTAACTTGACATTGTGTATAAAAAGGTTTAAGTTATGAATGTTCTAATATAACAAGAGCTGCAGAGCAGCGAAGTTCCTGCCATAAAGTTTTAGAATAGTTTTGTTTGTATTTGTTGTGTATTGCAAAAGGCCTGGATCAAACATCATAAATCTCAATTGAACCCATATGCTCGTTTTGTTGATTGTAGAGTAGTGGACAAAAACGCAATATTCATTAGACCAAGACCACAAGGTAGGATTAATTGATGAAGTTATTCTTGAATCCTCTTCACTTGAAACATGACCAACTAGTGATGACCTCTTTTTAGCACTAGGATCATACAAAAGTAGAAACGTAGTTTTAATTTGCTATATATATATTATTTTTTGTTCCAAGGGGTAAATGCTTTTGTGGAGCTGCAGAACGGATACAACCATTCAACAATACCACCCCAGCAGAGTTTAAGACCTTACGGAAAGAACAACAATGCCACCTGTAAACCAACACCATGCCAATACCGACAATTTGCTATATATTACTTGATCTTTTACTTACATTTTTTTTTTTTTGAAAAAGAAGCGGTTAGAAGGTGTCATACCTCTACTGCATTTAAGCCAAGATCAATTAGTATTGCACCAGGTTTAAACCAATCACCATGAACCAAATTTGGCTCACCTACTATCTAGAATCACAACTACGTAGTACAGACTCATCACTGTGTGAACTGATGTTTATCTAGGGTATTAATTGTTGCTTAGACATTGATGTGTATGCCTTAGCTTCCAAATCTTCTTGTCTCATTTAAATATTTATTGACAACACTATCTAAGATAAGTCATATTAAAATTCTAAAGGTCATCTCTCTAGATGGCATGCTCTTTGCCAAATATGATGAACTAGGACATGAATGAACTAAATGTGTTACATATCCATCAACGTTAAATTATTTGGATGATCAGAAAAACTTCAAGTATAAATTGTAGACATAAAGAGAAAGATTAAATAAAAACTAAATGAGATACACTCTTGACAATCTTTGTTTGGGATTTTCACTGCTATTTGGTTCTATGTTATATTATTTTCAAAATTAGAAGTTTTTTTATTATGATCAATTAGAATAGACTCTACAAGAAATGCATAAATATATTGTCTTGTGTAAGAAGCCCATGAATAGAAATAATAATTTGTTGATAAATCACAAGAGATAACTCTTTGTAGTCAAACACAAATCTCTAGATTTTTCACACTGATCCAATAATTATCGCCCATGAATCAGAACAGTAGTATCAATCTTAGTTCAATGATATATGTCAATGTGAGATTCATAATTAACAATAAATTTTAGATACTCCACACTGGACATTGAAACAAATTGAAAAGTTGTCTTTATTTGCATCTCCTCTAGAAACTTATCTATCTTGTAAGTCAGGTAACATCTGCAAACACTATGTACTGGCTTGTGCTGCTAGAATTGGAAGTCATGTAAATTTTTGTAACATACTGGCTAGTATAAGTTCTACACTAAGGGCCTCTACCATTTTGATGGAAAAAGAACATGATAATGGGTCTCTTTAACTTAATCCCCTAATTTATGAAGAAGACCCTATGGGGGATGATTAATCGAATTGAAAAGGAAGACAATTCATTATGCAATTAGTACTCCCCTGGTTGAAGTTGACAAGAGGTATATGTAGTATAGAAGTTGCCAAGTCAACTTATTAAAGGCTTTGGACATATCCAATTTGATAATCATTGTAGAATAACGGTAAAATTTTGAGAGATTGAATGGTTCTCCTAGTGTAGGTGGATTTGCAAGGTGTACTTTACTCTGAAGCATTCTCATGAGGTCAAACACAATGATAATAAATATGAACAATATCTAAGGTATATAGAAATAAATGTCTTGTGAGCTTCAACAAGGGGTCTTTTAAACCAAATTGGCATCTAGCATGGTCATGACTTAAAAATTAACCAATATTATTATACCCTAATTTAAGCCTAACTCTACCACTTACCATAGCTCTAACCTTACCTTCAAGTTTTATTCTAGATTAATAATTTTAATCCTAACTTAACATTAACCCTAACCCTATTTAAACAATAATCATAACCCTAATTAAATCCTAATTGAACCTACTTGAACCTTAATCTAAATGAACCCTAACCTTAACCCTAATTGAACCATAAACCTAACTCTAATTAAACCTTAATTGTAAACTGAACTAAAATAAGCCCCTAATTGAACCCTAATTGTAACTTGAACTTGATTCTAATCATAACACTAATTGAATACCAACCCTAACCCTAATTGAACTCGAACCCTGACTCTAATTGAACCTTGTTGTAGGGGTTAAATTAGGGTTCAATTAGCATTCTAGTTAAACCCCAATTGTAAGATTAACCAAAATAAGCCTAAATAAACCCTAACTATAACTTGAACTTGACCCTAATCATAACACTAATTCAAACCATAGAAGTATGACATACCATAAAAATTCAAGTTTAACCAACACTCTTTCAACATCCAGTTTGCTTTTAGTCATCAACATTAAGATAGAACTTCTAACACCATTAAGAGAGATAAATGTTCCGACCAAATTTGTATTACATCGACTACAATAGTGGTGTACCATGTGAAAACTCTAGGTGTTAATAATAGTAATATCTAACCCCTTTTATAGATTATGCCATTCACTTGACAATATTTTTAGATTATGATGACATTCTCAATGGAGATTAGGCAATCTATTGATAGACGTAATCAAGGATAGTTATAAGCATGATATAATGATTATACTCCAAATGAGAACAATGGCATGGGTACATTAGTTCACATCATCATTTGTGACATGCTCATCTAGGACTACATCGAAAACAAATTCATGCTTCTCTACATATGCTATCAAGTCCATCTAAAGGAAAAAAATTGTTTTAGTCATAATACAACATTGTGGTCTCTAAGCTCAATGCTACTATAATTGCTTTCAAAATCTAGGGAAAACTAAGTTGCTCAAATTCACTATGTTATCCAATAGATATAAATTTTTGAAACAATTTAAGGATGATCATGCTTGAGTTGTCAAAAGATAATATTTTGATAAGATTACAATATTACATGATGT